>PVJH01026611.1:0-29606 GCA_004026705.1 Nesogale talazaci
GAATGGAAATTCTTCAGCGAAACCTCTTTGACCTTTTTCTTACCTGCCTAGTTACCCATTTTCATTAAAATCCATTTCTAGGGGCTGAGCCCCGGTGGCGTAGGGGTTGAGTGCAGGACTGCAGTCCAGTGGCTTGCTGGTTCAAATCCAGCAGCAGTTCTCCGGGAGCAAGGCTGGGTAGCTCCCATGACCACCAGAGGGCAGTGATGCCCAAAAACAAAGAAATTTTTTAAAAACCAAAAAAATCCATTTCTCACAAAACCCTGTGATCATCCTGCGTCCACATAGGAAATCTCAGTATTACCTTTGGAGTCTCAAAAAAATAGCCTCCAGAACCTTCTGAACTAACCTCTCTGCATTGAATGTGATTAGCCACCAGGTTTCTCAGAAGCCACTGTTTTGATTGGACTTTTTTGCTTTTCCTTAGGCAACCTAATAGGTAAGGCCTGTGTGTTAGTGAAAGAACTTGTCTACAGGCATCTACCAATAGCAGAGGCAAAACATGTTTCGTTTGGAATACTCCCATGTGTATATGAACTAGAACCTTAGTCGCAATCTGTCTTTGACTTACTCGTGTACATAGAAGTTTTATCTGCATCTTTTGTAAAGGACCAAAAAGAAAAAATTAGGCTGAGATCGATGTGCAAAATAGGAAGTAGAGGTTTGTTGCATTCTCACCAACAAGCAGAATATGGTTTTTTCCAATCTACTGCTTTAGAATCTTTCATCTGATATGTCAAATGTATTTATGTTGAGTCATTTCTTTCTCTCTCGCTGGTCGACCAGAAGATCATGAAATGATTCTGCAGGAGCGGTGGCATTACGCTGGGTTTCTTTCGGTGTGTAGATCAGATAAAGAGGCCTGCATTTGGAAGCCAGTCTGCCTACATCCTTTGTATGGCGATGGCAGTGATGTGGCTTGCATCATGGGTGCAACCTGTCTTAGTTCATCAAGCCAGCCTCCCGGGGACCAGGCGTTCGTTGATGGCCAGTGGCTACCGCAGGATGGAACATGCCAGATTTTTACACCCAGGCCACTTTCGTGTTTTTGTTTCTTTCCTCCTTTTTAACGTTTAGAAAAAGAATGCCCGGGGTGATGCCGTGACCCATGGGAAGGTTTCTGAATCTGCAGTTGATGCTCTTAGGTTCCACCGAATCCGCTCCAACTCGTGGCACCCCTGAGTCTAAAATTTAGACAGGAGCCCGGGGCTGAGTGGCGTAGTGGTTGTGCGCAGGACTGCGGCCCACTGGGTTGGCGGTTCAAATCCAGCAGCAGCTCTCCAGGAACAAGGAGGGGCCTCCTACTCCCACCAGAGGGCAGTGATGCCAAAAAAAAAAAAAATACTGGAGCCCGGCCCGGTCCTGCTCCAGATCCCAGTTCTGCTCCAACCCGCTATCCCACTGCGTCAGTGCCTCTCTTCCCTTCTTTCCCATCTCATGACAAGCTGCTTTATCCTTACGAATATTGGGGCTGGTATTGCATGATATTTTGATAGATAACATTATTATGGTTTATATATGTGTGTCTATACCTGTTACTATATATGGTTTAATATTAATACATATTATGTGTAATCACAATAGTATTTTATTACGATGATACCATTTTCCCTTTAAAACAGCAATGGCTTCTTTTTCTAGAGCAATAATGAAATTCCACAGTATGAAAATGGAAGAAATCAATAAAATTATTCGGGAACTTTGGCGAAATACTTACCGTGGACAAGGTAACTAACCCGGTGGGGCTGGCGCAGGCGTCCTCCCCATGCTGTGCCACGTTGTGGCCATTAGAGTGGGCCCAGCGCCCTCGAGGGCCGCCCTGGGGGGTCTTCTCCGCACTCGTAGCATGGCAGCATTTGGGAGCCAGAAGAACACACAGGCCTGTGTTCTGGCCTGTGTGTCAGTGGCACTGGTTAAATTTAGCTGGTGACATAACTGGTTCTGTGACAGTGTAGATAGGGATATGCGGGAACGAGATAAGGAGTAAAACAGCAAGGGGAAACTTTCCGTAGCCAAGCCAGAAAAGGCAGCACCAAGGCCAGGGATCAGCATCTCCAGTTGATTCTGGCCAGGAGACCAGCGCCCCCCCCACACACACACCTCCCTGTCACAACATCTGGAGTTTCCCCAGGCACATGTCAGCCAGGGGAAATGGGACAGATGGCCACAGAGTAGAGGCTTCTCTGAAATCATCATCTTTTCTGTGTCAGACATTGAATATATAGAGATCCGGTCTGATGCTGATGAAAACGTATCGGCTTCTGATAAAAGGCGGAATTACAACTACCGAGTGGTGATGCTGAAGAGAGACACAGCCCTGGATATGCGAGGCCGCTGCAGTGCTGGACAAAAGGCAGGTACCTTGGACCTGGAACCTCGAGAAAGAAACCCATGTCAGTGCCAGGGAGCACCCAAGTGAGGCCCCCACTGCGCGCCCTGCTGCCCCAGGAAGTGAGCTCCCCCAGGGCTGACCGTCACCCCCTGCTGCATTGCAGGGAGAAGCATCTGGACCAGGTTCTGGGATAAGCCAGGTGTAGAAAAGGCCCTACAGATGTGCCATGTCCACAGCACTCAGTGTCCAAGCAGGTGCTGAGTCATCCCTGCTGTCTGTGTGCCACCAAGGGGGGGCGAGGTATCATGGTTTTACCAACAGGGACTTCAGAGAGTTCGACCTGTGTGGAGCTGGGGAAGGTTATTGGTGGAGTGGGTGACATTACAGGATCATTAAAGCAGGATCCTAGATTGCCTTCCACTTTCCCCGCCACACCCACAGACCAGCAGAGGCACCAGGGGAGCAGAGGCAGACTGGCTGCGGGAGGAAAGCAGGCAGGGAGGAAGTAGACAGTCAGGAAAGCAGGGTCTGTGCCCTTCAAAACAAGGCTGGGCCCGTTCCCCCAGGGGCCACTCTCCTCACACTTCTCCCCTCCCCTCCTGCTGCAGCAGCGGTTGCACCCATAGCTAGCCCTGCAAGACCCTTATGCTCCTAACCGCTGCTTCGGTGCTGGAAATGGATGCCCCATACCTGCATTAATTGCATAAGTGGTTTTCTGTTCCTTTGTAACACTCCGTGCATGTGCCTTGTATCATCAGCCCAGACTTAAGACTAATTTGTAAGACAGCTGCAGATTGTCCTCTTGACTCATCTGCAAGAATGACAGTCTGCCGATCTCGAAGCCTTTTCCCTACTTGTTCTGGTGATTTTCAGTAGTAAATTTGAGTGAGAAAATAAGAGTTTCAGGCTTCATCTCCTTGGATTAGAAATACTCTGAATGAAAACAGATTTCCTTTGGCTCTTGTACATTGTAAACTTAACCAAAAGTTGGGGCTGAGCCCCGGTGGCGTAGTGGGTTGTGCATGGGACTGTGGCCCACTGGGATGGAGGTTAAATTCCAGCAGTGGGGCTGAGCCTCCTACTCCCACCACCAGAGAGCAGTGATGCGCCCCCCCCCCCCCAAAAAAAAAAAGTGAAAAAAAAAACTTAACCAAAAGTCATGGCATTGGAGTAAGGGGAGAGAACAGGCAGATGGCTTGGCAGAGTTGCGTTGAGCAGGGGTTTCAAATCGAGCTCCACTCTGCGTACCACTGGCTTGTAGTGAGACTTGACGCTCCCCTTACGGTGGGGAGATGAGGCAGGACAGTGGCCGCCGTGGGGATCGGAGACAGGAAGGACATGCCTGTCCTCTAGAAAACTGAGCGGAGGCCCTGCCTCTGCAAAGCTCCCAGCGGCGCTGTGAGAACTCCCTCCAAAATCGAGAGGGGAAGGCTTACAGCGCAGCACAGGGCGGGCTGTATACCGCTTCAGCAGCCCAGCCCCCGCTCTGTGCCCAAGCCCCGCACATGGCTTAAGTGTAGTCTTCGTAATCATGAGAAGTGTCTATCAGTTACCCGGATTTCCTACAGATAAGCCACTTCTCTTCCCCTAAAGACTTTGACCACTGATGATTTTCTCCCTCCTCCTCTCAAAGTTCTATGCACAAACTTGTACATAGTGTGAGCGGGAGCATTCAACCTGGGGCCTCTTTAAAGCCAAATGTGACCACCTTTAAGATGACTTGAGACAAGAGACATTTCTGTAAAGCTCTGGAAAATGTAACACTTCCAAGGCTTTTTTTAAACAAGCATATCAAGAGAACAAAATAGCCCAATCAAGAGTTTTTAAAGTCCGTAACTGTATATCTGTATTCAAATGTTAAGTTACAGGTATTGTTTGCATTTCTGTTTCAAGGGCTGCAGTAGCTGGTGGAATCAGCCCTGCCCCCGGACCTGTTTTTCTTGCAAGTGACAGACTGGGTCGTAGCCAGTGGTCTGCCTTCTAGAGTGGCATCAGGGTGGGCCAGGGCTGGGAGAGATTTACCCCAGATCAGTGCCCGTCCCCGTCCTGTCCCCCACCCCCTTCTGAAGAACTCTGCCAGCTCAGCTCCGGTGCCCTTCTCCAGGTCTTGGCCTCGCTCATCATCCGTCTGGCCCTGGCCGAAACGTTCTGCCTGAACTGCGGCATCCTCGCCTTGGACGAGCCCACCACCAACCTGGACCGAGAAAACATCGAGTCTCTTGCACATGCTCTTGTGGAGTAAGTATCTCAAGGCCGAAGCCGCTGGTGCAGATTTGGAAAGTAAGACCGAGAGCAGGCTGTGGTGGAAGCCCTCTCTAAATGAGTCCTCTTTGAGGGAGCTGTGGGCACCAAGCCATCAGCTTGACCTTTGAGAATCGTTCCTCAGAGCCCTGGAGAGGAAGCTAGCTGGTGAACGGAAGGGCACGTCCCGCACGTCCCTGGGTGTGTCCAGAGTGATGGGCTTGGCTGATGCTCTTGGCCCGGTTTCACTGTCACCCCTGTGTGTAGAGCCCACATTCCATGTCCAGAAGAGTTGCTGTGACTGCTAGGACAGCTGTAGGTGGCTGTGGGGTCAGAACTGTCCTCTCAGCAGCTCTCAGGAATGACAGCGCGCTTACTCAGAAAAACTCTGTGACGCGCTGCCCTGAGTCCCTGCTGACCACAGCGACACTTGGACGGAGCTGAGCTGCGGCCCCCTGGGTTTCTGAGAGTGGAAACTTCATCTTTCTCCCATGGAGGGTCAGGTGGCTTCGAAGTGCTGAGCCTATGATTGGCATTTCAGCAGGACTCTAGTAGTGATCGAGTCCAGTGAAGGTACAGTTGACGTGGTGCCTGCGGTGGGCACAGATTCCAGGAATGAGAGGTCCTGCCTAGGGGGTGTGCTGGCAGAGAAGAGGCATTTTCCCAGAGGTACAGAGGTGTTTGAGGGACTCCTGGCAGTGAGACAGGAAGCCCTGGTGGTACAGTGGGCATGTGTTGGGCTGTGTTCCTTATGGTTGGCACTTCAAAGCCACCAGCAACTCTGCCAGCCAACAGTGGGACTTTCTACTCAGGTAAGCGGTCCAGGCTCAGAAACCCACAGGGGATTGCTGAGCGCCATCAAGGCAGCGAGTTTCTCCTGTGAACTGTTTCAGTCTCAGACACACAGGGGAGCTCTATCCCGACACAGAGGGTCGCTCTACTCAGCACGGACTTGCTGGCGGTGAGTGGGTTTCTGCCGTGGAGAAGGTTTCCAGTCTGACAGAGGGTTGGGGCCAGGAGAATGGGGCAGCCATACAACCACCTTTCCCTGGCCATCTCTCAGGACTCCTGTGTGACAGCTTGTAAGAGTGCAGATTGTTTTTGTTTTAACCGCAAGTGCGTCCAGCTTCAGACAAAGAAGAAGAAGTGGTCGGTTATCGGCATGAACGCTTTTTGGTCTCCATCTCAGAGCTGGATACCTTCACGTAGAGATGAGCAAAACTGCCCCCATTCCACCCCCTCACTTCCCTTGTTTCACTGTCGTCAGGGAGTATCTGTTGATCAGTTCAGTATTAAAGAAAGCTCAATACATTCCCACCTGCATTACTAAGAACTTTGTGATCCAGAAGAAACTCGATCCTGTGTTCTTCAACGCCCCAGACCTAGGGGAGGGAGGTGCCAGGCCATGCCACCCCCACAGGTGGAGAGAAAAGGAGGTTCTTCCCTGGCTGGGCTGGAGGCATGGCCCACCCACCTCCCACTTCCTGCCAGGCAGCCAGAGGCCACACAGCATACCACCTGTGTGATTACAAGGTTCTCGGGGCTTTTCCAAACACCGTAGAACACGGGGCTACGTGACAAGGGCCAAAGTTCAAAACCGCCCGCTGCTCCTCGGGGGGGAAAGTGGGGCTTTCTATTCTGTGAGCAGTTACCGCCTTTAGAAACTCCCAGGGGCAGGGTGGGTGTGAATCAGAATCGACAGAGACAGGGAGTTTGGTTTTGAGTTTGGTACTCTGTAGTAATAAGGCATTTCTTATTGTTTCAGGATAATAAAAAGCCGCTCCCAGCAGCGAAATTTCCAGCTTCTTATAATTACCCACGATGAAGATTTTGTGGAGCTTTTAGGACGCTCTGAATACGTGGAGAAATTCTACAGGATTAAAAAGAACATGGATCAGTGCTCAGAGATTGTGAAATGCAGTGTTAACTCCCTGGGATCTTACGTTCATTAAAAATATTCAAAATTTGAATGCCATGGAAACATAGGTCCCTAAGTAACTGCTTATTTTCAGTGTCAACAGACTCACAATAAACCATATTCTTAAAATGTCAGAACACATGTGGTATCTTAATATTTTGAATTTTCAAGAGGTTCCAAAATTATTAAAGTTGCTTCACATGAAATTTGGACTGATTCCTTATTTCTGACTTTCTGAACTTCATCCCCTAGGCAGGCAACCCTACTGAACCCAGCCTCTCTACCCCCACCCACCCTCGGCTAATGACCCACCACTGTGGAGGGGACACCCTTCCTGCCTTCTGGACAGTGAGATTTGGTACACAAATCAGTGTTAAATATTACTTCTGGATTGATTTCCTTGTGTCTGCTTCAAAAAAACAGTTATCCTGGGCTTCCTACTCCCACCAGGACAGATGCCCTCCCCCCCAAAAAAAAAAAAAAGTTATCAGTAGACACTTGGTTCTGAAGAAACAAATAATGTGTTGATAGGGGCTGAGCCCCGGTGGCGTAGTGGTCGTGCGCGGGACTGCGGCCCACTGGGACGGAGGTTCAATTCCAGCAGTGGGGCTGGGCCTCCTACTCCCACCACCAGAGAGCAGTGATGCCCACAAAACAACAAAAAAATAATAATGTGTTAATATTTGGCTCTGCTCTTAGCTTTGTAAATCTGCATAAGTGATTGCCTTCTCTAGGAATGTAAATATCCATTAGTTCACTCCCTTCCCCATAGAAGCCTCAGGCATCCAGACTAGCTCCCCAGTGTGCACATCTTCCCCAAACAGCTCTGACCAGGACCAGTGTCTGTCTTGGGTTCCCTGTGTTTCTAGCTCTTAATCTGTTCCCCTGTGCAGTCTCTGGGCTAGCTGGATGTGTAAGGTGGAATTGGGGTCATGATAGTGGGGCGGGAGGCAGCATTCAAGAACTAGAGGGAAGTTGTATGTTTCATCGGTGCTATACTGCACCCTGACTGACTCGTCTCTTCTTCTGACCCTTCTGGCACAGGATGTCCAATTGCCTGCAGATGGGCTTTGGGTCTCCCCTCTGCCTTCCTCGTTTGCTGGGGTAGGAGTTTCTGTTTTGGGTCTTTGATGCCTGAGCCTGATCCCGTTGACACCGCATGATCACAGAGGCTGGTGATCTGTTTCCATGTTGCTTCTCAGCTAGATGGCCACTTGTTTATCTTTTTTTTTTTCTGGGGGGGGACATCACTGCTCTCTGGTGGTGGGAGTAGGAGGTCCAGCCCCACTGCTGGAATTGAACCTCCATCCCAGTGGGCTGCAGTCCCACGTACAACCACTACGCCACTGGGGCTCAACCCGGCCACTTGTTTATCTTTAAGACCCCAAGTGCTATATCTTTTGATAGCCGGCCACCATCAGCTTTTTTCACCACACTTGATTATGCACCCATTTTGTCTTCAGCAATTATGTCATGATGGTGAGCATCACAGAATGCCAGATAATTAGAACAAACTGTTCTTGTGGTGAGGGAGTACTTAACCGGAGGCCCAATGTCCATCTGCTGCCATACTGAGATATGTGTACATATATCTATTTCCTTATCATTATATATAAGTATTTACATATGTGCATGCTTATATTTAGACCTGTATAATTGTCCTTTGCCACCTAGTTCTTTCCTCTATTTCCTTCTACCGTCCTCTTGTCCCACTATCATGTCTAGCCATCATTCACGTTTCAATAATTCCTATCGATGACATTGCCCTTGATCAAGGCATCCAACACCCTCCTTGCCATCGATTTTTGGTCACTTGTCCCTTTGTCCCTGGGTTTGTTGGTTCCCCCTTTCCCCTACTTCCTCTTCCCCTGTACACCTCCATTCCCCCAACCATTTGTTGTTTTCTCTTCCAGATAGTTTATCCTGCCTATCTTATCTAGCTAGACATGCAGAGACAATAATGAGCACAAAGCCATGACAGCAAAGCAACAAAAGAAAAAACAGGGACAATAACCGAGAAAAGTCTATATAAATAGGTCCAGATCTGTCTGTCGACCTTCATGAGTGTTTCTCAGTGGAGTCTGATGGGGTACCAAGCCCTGGCCGCACAGTGCTTTTGGATCTTCCTCAGGGCCTTCATTGCTCTGCTCCCCATGCTGCTCTGTTTCACCCCAGAGTGGCGGGGTCAGATCGAACTCCTTGTTTCTTACTACTCTTGTGAGAAGTGTTTCTCTAGAGAGTGCAAGGAAGAGTGATAAGGCCATATAAGATAATCACAGGCAAGGAAACAAAATCATCTTCAGTGAAAACAGACTTCCCAATTCCAACTCCTGCTTCTCCCTGTGGACGGGACTTCTTGCAAGCCTTTAAGAATGGCTTTTTGTCTTCTATAATCTGTCTTGCTGGAAGGTGGGGTACATGTCCTTGATGCTTCCAGATGATTCTCCGTTACACTCTTCCCCCCCCCCTTCCCCAGGAGGCATCACAGAATAGGAGCCAGGTGGTCTAAGTTCAAATCCTAGCAGCACCACGCATAAGCTTTGGGAACTTGGGCAAGAAACTTGCCCTCTTTTGCTTCAGTTTCATTATCTGGAAAAATGGTACTTATCTTACAATGTTGTCAAAAGGATTAAAAATGACTGTAAGCTTCTTAGAACTGCTATGGGTTCAAGGGGATTTTTTTTTTTTTTAAGCCTCATAGCTATACCAGACTCGAGGCTGGTCTGGCCGTTTGTCTTTGAAAATTGTAGCTTCATCATCAATCCAGTTGTAATTTTAGGATCAATGGATTCTAAGTGAAGCCCTAAGACAACCCTGATGGCCTCCCAGCGCCTTGTTCTCCCTCTTCTGAGCAGTTTGGTTCCAGACCTCAGTTCTTGTCATCATTATGGCCACCCTCCACCATGGCCATACTAAGCATCTCGCCCTCCAACCACCCCGATGTTATTAGAATCACACCTAGGATTCCAACTCAAGCAGTTCCTTGACTCAGGATTTCAATCACAGTCCCTTGCCTCCCTCAGGCATTCATGTCTGTCCTGCTTACATTCCGTGGTCCATCCTTACAACCATGTCTTGCATCAGACCTTCGGTACTCAACCCTCCTGGCAGCTCCCATCTTGGCTTCAGCCCAATGCTGCCATCTTCCTGCACGTGCTCGCCCTCCATTATTTAAGTCTATCAGAGAATGCATTGCTCCCTCCCTGGGTAAGTGCGCTGCACAAGAAAGGACCAATTGATCTGGCCTTATTTCCCGCAAGACGGGCCAGTTTGTCCTTTCCGCAATCCTGGGTAATTTCAATATTCTTCTCCTGTACCAAAACTCAAATGCATCGATTCTTCTAGTCTTTAATTTTCAGTTTTGACATATTATGCAATGGAGAATACCATGGCTTGAGTCAGATGCAACTTTATGTTAGTCCGGGTAGACTAGAGGAACAAATTTCATAGGCACGCATATACATATAAGGAAAAGGTTTATATACAAGAGGAACGGGACATTGAGCCCAGTCCAATTCAGAGTCATAAGTTCAGGGCTGAGCCCCGGTGGCGTAGTGGTTGTGCGTGGGACTGCAGAGGTTCAATTCCAGCAGCGGCTCCACAGGAGAAAAGGCTGGGCCTCCTACTCCCACCACCCAGAGGGCAGTAATGCCCCCCCAAAAAAAGCAAAAACAAAAAAGGTCATAAGTCCGATATTAACCCATATGCCCGAAATTAGTCTATAAAGTCTCCTTCTGACTCACGAAGTCACAGGTCAGTGAGTGCAGAATTTCTGCGCTGGCAGGGGTCTCCACATGGCTCCTCGCCTTCAGGGCTCAGGGTCCATCAACAGCAGAAGCAACTCATCGCTGGCAGAGGTCTCCATGTGGCTGCCCCAGCTTCAGAGGTCTGGCTCCATCAGGGCAAAGCTTTGTGGTCTCTCCGCCGCCTCCTCCGGCTTCTCGGACGCCGCCATCTTGTCTTGTCCGTGATTCATCGTTTCTGAGACTAATTCCCAACAACTGGGGAAGATAGCTTCCCATCATCATGAGGGAAATATTGCAAGATTTCCCAGAAGTCTCAGGAGAAAGCCATGCCCACAGGGAGGCCTCATTGGCTACTCAATGGCTATCTCCAGATTAACAGACTAGACTCCACCCCTACATCTCAATCATAAAATTAACATAAGCACATGACTGCCACAAACTTAATCCTCAAAATGACATCTATGCTTTTCAATCATCGTCTAAAGAGATCTTGTGCGGCAGATTTACCCAATAAATCCGTTGTTGAATCTCTTGATAGCTGCTTCCATGAGCACTGATTGCAGACCCAAGCAAGACAGCACCCTTGCCTGTCAGAGCAGCTCGTCGTTAGGTGAGCTCTGCGGCTCAGAATTCCTGCATTTCCAAGTGGTGGAGTACGTTTTTGGGACGGTCAGTAACTTGTTTTCCTGTTGTCATATTTGAGGGTCTGAAGTTTAAACTTTAAGCAAAGTTTTAGAAAGGTCAGTTCTCAGGCTGAGCCCCAGTGGCATAGTGGTTGTGCGGCCCACTGGGATGGAGGTTCAAATCCAGCAGCAGTTCTACAAGGAGCAAAGGCTGGGCCTCCTACTCCCACCACCAGAGGGCAGTGATGCCCCCCCCCCAAAAAAAAAAAAAAAAAAAAGCTCAGCTCTCTCCAGGGAGCTGAGACTGAATGTTTGACCTTCAACTAAGATAAGGTACTAGCTCTCCTGTTGCCTGCATTCTGCAGGTGTTCAGTTATGACCTCTAGACCCTGGTCTAACTGGCAAGAGATATTCTTGCTTTGTTTTCCTTCAGAGAAATTGTCAACAATCCCTTTGTATGAGAACTTGTCACAAATGCAGGGCGCATGACAAGAATCACATATAAACCTGCCTCTAAGTTCTGGACCCCAGAGGGTCTGTGCTTCAGCAGTCCCCTAGGCCCCACTGTTCTCTTGATCTTACCTACCTCTTAGCTTTCTTAATTGTGACTGTGCCTCTCTCGAACCTGTGTTCATTGTGAGAGAGCCGGTTCTTATGTAATCTCTCACGTGACAGCAACATTTTCTTCATTTTTCTTGATGCTACCTGTTGGTCCGTGAGTCCTACCCCATACTGAAAACTATAATCCTTGATTTTTGTGGCAGTCATGTACTCCTGTCAGTCTCATGACTGGGAGTGTAGGGGTGGAGTGTAGCCTGTCAATCTGGAGCTAGCCAAGAGACTCTGTGTGGGCATGACTTTCTCTGAGAATTCTGGGAAATCTTGTGATATTTCCTCCTGTGGAAGTGAGAGGCTACCAACTCCGTTGCTTGGGACGCTAGACTGACAAGACAATACGGCAGCATGCTGATAGACCTGAGTCCTGGTGGAGCCGGAGGAGAAGCCACATGGGTTTACCCTGATGGAACCAGACCTCTGGGGCCGGGAAGCCATGTGGAGACTCCTGTCAGTGCTGAGATGCTTCTCCCGCTGCTGGATACACAAGACTCTGCACCCACTGACCTGTGATTGTCCTGGCATCATTACATGTGCTTCATGAATCTGAAGAGGACTGATGGATTGGTATCGGATATCTGGGCTAATATCGGACTTATGGACTTGGACTGGACTGGGTTGGGATGCTTTCTCAATATTCCATTCCTCTTATATATAAACCTCTCCCTTATATACATCTGCGTGTTTATGAATTTGTTTTTCTGGTCTACCTGGACTCACAAAATCTTCAATCCCTTCTCACTTTCAGCAAGGAATATTGTGCCATTTGCATATCTCAGATTTTTTAAAAAGCCTTCCTCCAATCTTGATGTCACATTCTTCTTCATATTAGCCAGCGTCTCTGTCTCTGGTTATTTGCTCAGCACACAGCTTGAACAAGCATGGGGAGAGGACACAATCCTATGCACACCTTTCCTGATTTTAAGTCACGAAGTATGCCCTTGTTCTGTTCACACAACTGCCTCTTGAGACAACTTCTGAATGAGCATGATGAAGTGTTCTGAAATTCCCAATTCTTCTCTAAGTTATGCATAGTTCATTGTGGTCCAAATAGCTGCATGCCTTTGCCTTGTCAAGCAAGCATCTCTCGGTATTCTCTGCTTTGAGCTAAGATCCATCAGACATCAGCCACGACATCCCTTGTCCACATCCTCTTCAGAATCTGGCCTGCACTTCTGGCAGTCCCTTAGTAAGGCACGGCTGCAATTGCCGTGGCATGATCCTCAGTGAAGTTTACTTGCATGTGCAATCAGTGATACTGTCTGGAGGTCGGGCATTCTGTTGCGTCACCTTTCTTGGAAGGGGCAAAATTATGGATTTCTCTCAGTCAGTTGGCCACGTACCTGCCTTTGAAGTTTCTTGGGCTACATGAGTGAGTGCTTCCAGGGCTTCTTCAGTTCTGAAGCATGGCCATGGGTCGTCCATCCATTCCTACCGCCATGTTTTTGGCTAATGCTGTTAGTGCTGCTTGAACTTCCTCCGGCCCCGCTGGTTCTCGCTCACATGCTGCCTCCTGAAATGGTGGGGGGTCGACTAGTTCTCTTAGGTGCAGTGACTCTGTGTATTCTTTCCATGGACTCTTGGTGCTTCCTGCATCCGTTTGCATTTTGCCCATAGAATCTTTCAAGAGTGCCACTAGAGGCTTGAGTTTTTCTTGAGTTCTTTCCGTTTCAGATATGCGGAGCATGTTTCCCCCCCTGGCTCTTTAAGTCTAGGGCTTTATATGTTGCATGATAATATTTGGCTTTGTCTTCTCAAGCTGCCTTTTGAAATTTTCTATTCAGCTCTTTGACGCCATCCTTTTTCCCATTTAAAAGCAAGTTTCAGAGGGTTTTTTTTTTTCCTGACTCTCACCCTAGTCGTTTCTTTCTTGCCTTTTTAATGACCTTTAGCTTTCTTCGTGAATGATGGCCTTGATGCCCTCCCGCAGCTCCTCAGGTCTTCTGTCGTTTATGTTCCTTGCAGCAAGTCTTTTCTTGAGATGGTCTCAAAATGCTGGTGAGATGCAAAGACTCAAGACTTGTGTGGGGGGCTTTTGTGACTTTGATTTCATTTTCGTCAGCTTTATCCTGAACCTACCTATGAGCAATGTGGTGATCTGTTCCACAGTCAGCCGCTGCTGTGATTCTAGCTGTCGATTCTGAGCTTCTCCAGCGTGTCTTCCCACAGAAGTAGTCAGGTGATTTCTTTGTATTCCGCCTGTGAAAGGTCGGTTTTGAAAAATTCTGTCATGTGATATCCCAATTCATTTCTATCACCAAAATCGTGTGTTCCAACTTCAGTTCCTTCCGCTTTGTTTTGAACTTTCGCCTTCCAATCACCAAGAATTATCAATGCATCTTGATTGCATGTTTGATCACTTTCTGATGGAAATTGTTGGTGGAATTTTTCAATGTTTTCATCACTACCTTTGGTGTTTGGTGCATAAATTTGAGTAATTTATGAGTTGTATTGTTGAGTTGAGTTGTATTGATTGGATTTCCTGGAAAGCAGATAGATATAATCCTATCACAGAGAGCCTTGTACTTCATGATGGATTTTATAATGTCAGAAATCCATACCATTTCTCTTGATTATTATTCCCAGCATTGTAAATCATATGATTTTCCTCTTTTTTTGGGGGGGGGGCATCATTGCTCTCTGGTGGTCATGGGAGCTACCCAGCCTTGCTCCTGGAGAGCTGCTCCTGGATTTGAACCACCAAGCCCGTGGCCGTAGTCCCACACTCAACCACTATGACACCAGGGCTCAGCCCCATGATTTTCTAATTCAAATGGCCAATGCCTGTCCATTTTCAGCTCACTAATGCCTAAGATATCAATCTTTATGTATTCCATTTCATTTTTGAAGACTCGCAATTTTCCTAGATTCCCACTTCACACATTCCAAGTTCTAATCAGTGGCAGATTTTTGCATCCATTTCTCCTTATCTTGAGTCATGCCCAGGAGCAAATGAAGATGCCAAAGACTCTGTTTCCACAGGCTTCACCAGACTCGTGTCTCCACGGGTGACTCCACGCCAAGAAATCAGCTCCTCCGCAGTCACCATTGGAGTGCCCTTGGACCTGAGGGGCCCATCCTCTGGTACTCTCTGACAACGTTCTCCTCCCAGGCTTTAGACTTTCAGTATCTGACAGTGCTTCACAGCTATGTATGAGGTTTTCGGCAGCTCCTTCCTTCATAGTGGGGAGCAAGTTCTTGTTAATGGTCCCTTCTTAGTCTGAACGCTCTGCTAAAACCTGTTCACTTGGGGGGACCCTGATGACATTTGCAACACCAGTGGCACAGCTTCCAGCAGCACAGCAACTCACAAACCACTACAGTAAGACTGACAGACGAGGTGGAAATGGCCATAGGGGATCCGAAAAACCCTAAGAAAATTCTACGACACTAGAAGCCCACATACATGTGCAAGACTTGTGCATGCCTGGGGAAATCATGAGAAGGTCCCAAATGCTTGCCTTTAGCTGACCTAAAGTCTTTACACGTGCAGGAAGTGAAGCCTTAGGCAGAGCTGAAGATGTTTCCCAATATACCCCAGCCCTTCAACAACGGCTGGCAACAAGGCATCTTTGTAAAAACCTGCCCGATCGTTAGTTTATCACTCATGTAACCAAGCAGAGATTCTGATGACGGCACAAAATGAAGAACCCAGGATTCGTCCCAAACAATCACCCACCCAACAAACAGCAGCCACAGTCATCACAGACTGGCACTGAAAATGCATCTGCACAAAACCGTACACATGAATGCTCACACCAAACCCGAACCCCACTCACCGCCGTTGAGTCGATGCCGGCCATGGGACAGGACAGAACTGCCCGTGTGAGTTTCCGCCGAGACAGGAATTCTGTGGGAGTAGAACGCCCCGTCTTTCCCCGCCGTGCCATTTATAACAGCCCCAAAGTGAAAATACTGCAAAGGTCCATGGACTGATGAAAGAATAACAAGAGTAGAAAGGTCCATACCTTTCTGACTCAATGACACATGCAGCCTGGGTGTGCGTGGGAAGCATACCAGGTGAAAGACGCCAGACACAAACGACCACATGCTATGTGTTCCCACGTTCATGACGTGTCCAGAATAGGAAAACCCATAGGGACAAAAAGTACACTGTGGGTTTCATGGGGACAGGGAGACAGAGAAGCAGGAAATAGCTGCTAGTTAGCGTGGAGTTCCTTCTCTGAGTGAGGATAAGGCAGTTGATGCCCAGTTTTGTAAATATACCCAAAGAATGGTTGATTTGTATACTTTTAAGGGTGAATTGTGTGGCATGTCAACTATTATCTCTCAAGGCTGTTGTTTAAAATGTGCTTTGTGTGTGTGTATGGATAAATATGTGCATGAGTTTGCATGTGTACGTACACAGATCCCTTGCTTCTATCTGCTAAAAAGGCCTAATGCAATGACCACCAGCACAGTAGTGTCTGGATCTGGATGTCAATACTCTCTCCCGAGAAGTGGATGATTTCAGGACTGAGGGAACGAGAAGACAAAAGGAGTTGGCAACATCCTAGACGGCCTGAAATCAGACATTTCCAGAAAGAGGTGGGGTTTAGGGAAGGAACCCAGAACTTAACCTTAAGTTCTAATAAGCCAAAGGTGGGGCATTGAGGGCAACTACATAAAGGCAGATTGGATAATAACTCATACATACCGATTAGTCCACACTGATAGAAACAAACATGGGGCTGAGCCCCGGTGGCGCAGTGGTTGTGCGCGGGACTGCGGCCCACTGGGATGGAGGTTCGATTCCAGCTCCATGGAGCAAAGGCTGGGCCTCCTACTCCCACTACCTGAGGGCAGTGATTGCCCCCCCCCCCAAAAAAAAAAAAAGAAACAAACATGGGTTCAGAGGCCTACACCGGTGAAACTGCATTCAATTAGGGTTTTAGGAGCCCGTTGCTGCAGTGACATGGGCTCCCAATGTCAAGGTCTGCGTAAACCACCAGTCAGTGTGCAGGAGAAAGAGGCCTTCTCTTTCCCTGAACAGTTCCAGTCTGGGAAACTTGGGCCGGGGGCGTGGCACGGGGGGCGTTGCAGAGGGTGGGGGGGAACCCTGTCTTGACAGGGTCACTAAAACGAGGCCAGCGAGTTTGGTTGGTTTGGGTATTTTGTTGTTGTTGTTTTGTTGTTAATAAGTGCTTGACTCTATTGTGACCGTCTCTCCCATTCATCTCCAAGTATTGTGTGATTTCCCCCGGAGTCACGCTGATTTACTGAACTCATAAAACAGCCCTGCGTGCCAGGCTGCCCCCTCCCTCCGTAAGACTGTCAATCGCAAGCCACCTGTGTCTAGACGCGGGCCCACTCCGTGGATCTGCATTGACCGTGCCTGGGGCCCCACCGAAAGCCCAGCTTTCTTTCACTTATTTGCTGCGAGCCGCAGGGCGTCCAGGAGTTAAGAACCAGGCTGCGCGCGCCGCCCTGCGCTGCGCTCTCCCAGCCCATGGCGCAGCCAGCTTCCCTGCGGGATCTTCGGACCCTCGCCCTGGGGGTGGCCCGGCCTGCCAGCTCCCACGCAGCGGGAGTGCGCACCCCCTGACCACCCCGCGCGGGTGCCACTGGCGCTTGGGGCGCAGGGGAGCCCTAGCGCCCAGCCCGCCGCCGAGGCTGCCGGCAGGCACGCGCACTGGGCACTGCGCACATCCACTTGAGTCTGCCCTCGCCCGTCCGCCGGGTGAGCCCCGCACCCGCTCGGTGGGGTCCGCAGGCCCAGGTCGCAGAGGAAGCCTGGCCTTGATCTCACTTATCTGCCCATCTCCCATCACAGAAAGCCGCAGTTACATAAGGCTTCGCCTCTATCTCGCGGGGTATCGCCAACCGCGGGGCCAGTGCGCCTTCTCCCACGCGCCCATCATCCCCCCACCCCGGTCGTGGGGGAGGGGAGCTGACTCCTCCCTCCCTCCCCCCAGGGGCTTGGGGACTACCTGCAGCCCTTGGTGTCTCTCTTCCCTTCCCCCCAAGTGGTGGTGTATATTCTACAGAAAAGGTAACCGAGACCTGCCCTCAGAGGGATCTGAGCCTTGAAGTGGCAATGAGAGCATGAGCTTTCCAGGCAGGAAGAAGGTTGAGGGGGTGTGCAGACCCTGGCAGTGTGTGTGTGCGTGGTGGGGTGGGGGTGGGGGGGCATGAGAATGGCTGTCTATAATTTAGTATGGTTTTCAGGATAAAAAATTTTTATGTGGGGCTGAGCTCTGGTGGGGTAGTGGTTGTGTGCGGGACTGGGACTGCGGCCCACTGGGATGGAGGGTCAATTCCAGCTCACAGGAGCAAAGGCTGGGCCTCCTACTCCCACCACCAGAGAGCAGTGATGCCTTAAAAAAAAATTTTATGTGGACAGCGGCTCGTGGGCTTGGCGGTTCAAATCCAGCAGCGGCTCTCAGGAGCAGCGCTGGGGTAGCTCCCACGACCCCCAGAGGGCAGTGATGCCCCCCCCCAAAAAAATCTTATGTGACTATCCCTGTAGTTAATAACAACAGAAACATTTCTCCTAAGTACAGTTTTACCTACAAGGCTAAAAACTCTGCTCTGACTTTTAATAAAATCCTTTTGTTGGAGCTCTTAATCACGGCATGATTAACTCTGAATGTGCATAGTTCAAGCATGTCAAACCGTGTTGTGCAATTGCTACCACACTCAGTTTCAAAACATTCTCTTTCCTCTTGAACTCCTTGATATCCACTCCCTGTGCTATTTTTGTGGGATCTTCTACGGAGCTACATCCAGATAGAGGAGGGGTGCTGAGGGCTTTTCTCACCTACTGGAGGGTCGTTATCAGGAGGGGCCTATCCTCCCCTTTCTCATGCTCGGTAAAGTGAGGCAGCAGCGAAGAAAAGGAAGCCCCTCAATGACCCGGACCGACACAGCAGCTACAACAGGGGGCTCAAACTATAAAGTGAGCAGATTTGAACATTGGTAAAGCGGGACACCATTGACTGGGGGGGAGGGGGGTAGAGAGGGAGTATATTCCCTTCCTCTTCTCCCGCTGCTCCCTAGCTTCTTGTGCATTCTTTCCAAAAATCGGGACTTTTTTAAAACGCCCCGGGACGCGGGGAACATTGTTTCAAAGCGGGACGTCTGGTCACTTTACTCAAACATCACAATTGTGAAGATGGCCCAGGACTGGGTAGTGTCTCCTGTACTTGAGCCCCTACCCAAGATTCCTAAGATGGGCAGTACTGCCCCCTGGTGGTGTTGGAAGGCTCTAGGGGTGTGACAGATACCTACACTTTATCCTGTCACAGGAGTGCTGAGTTGTTTTGTCCTGTTTCCCTGAAAAGGGGGCAGCAGGCCAAATGAAGCTATGTTCTGAATCAGGGGTGGGGAACATCTGGCCCATCGGCCGTATAAAACCCAAGAAATCAGCACCAGCTAATATCACACGCCTCAACCAGAGAACTAGTTCCAGCTGCCACTGTAAGGGTGAATTAATGAAACGTTAGATCAAATATGACAGGCTCATTCTTAAGTTGGTAATTTTGTACGCCCTGCAAATGATTTTTTAAAGTTCTAAATATCTGTCCTTGGCAGAAAACAAAGGTTCCCACCCCTGGTTTAAATCAACCCAATGACAGCGACCAACAAGGAGCTCTGGGCTGAGCTGTGGATAGAACCAGCTACGTCGGCACTTGGAATCGCGCCTTGGTTTTGTCTGCCCACGCTGCAAGCACCTATTTTTGTCTTCATTGCTGTGGGTCTGTTTTTATATGTATATAATTGTCCGTTTTGTGACCTTTTCTAGTGTTTCAGCTAGAATACGGTGGTAATTCGTTTTAATGAACCTATGTCCATCATTATTGAGAGTGCAGTAGTCATGAAAGGAAGAAGCCAAACCCAGAAAGACTCCTGTGAGTTACTGAGAATGTAACTAATGATGTGGCTCAATGTAAAAAGAGTTCACAAAATAAGTTTGTCAGTATCAATATCATCTAGGAAATGTTGCATTTAAGCAATTTACAGCTAGGCTTACCACATATGATTAGCGTTGATAAAGAACCTTACTTAGGATTCTGGATGATCTGGCATTGGAGGAAACGGGGGTGGGGAGTGGAAAGGGGTGACCCATGAGCTACTCGAAGGGGGAGTCAGCGGCCCTCATGATGTCACTGCCCACCGAGAAAGAGGACCTGAGGGGGCGGCGCTGGACCAGAGGAAGTGGGTAAGGGAGAGAACTCTTGACATCAGCACCCAATAGGCAAATGCCTTAGCCTCTGTTATGGGGTTTCTGCAGGACTTCCTGGAAAATGAGGGAGGAACCGGGAAAGGCAACGTGCCCACATCCCTGCAGAGCGGTGGGCAACTGGCAGGGGATGCTGAGCCAGGCCAGACCCAGGGCCCTGGCCTTCCCTAGGGACTAATGGGCCCGCTGCGGGCTGGCCCAGGGTCCGGGTCGCTCATGCTATGAGTCCTCTTAGAAGCTGCTTGTCCACTCCTGCCCATAGTAGAGGGGTGTGTGTGTGTGTGTGTGTGTGTGTGTGTGTGTGTGTGTAAGGGAGGGATAGCAACAGAAACCCCTTCTCTTCTCCTGTTGTTCTCTTCAATTTTCTTCTTCTTTCTTTTTAACTGAAAGATATATTTGAGAACAGATTTTGGTAAAAATCACCCTCACTCCCTGCCATCCCCCGCCCCAGTCGAGCATGGTCAAAGCATTGGCATCCAGCATGTGCGGTGCCCACTGGGTAGGCATTCAAGGTGGTCATCAGGTAAAACTACTGGTACCAGACGCCCCTCGGGGCCCTCACACCCACCTCTTGGAGCCAGCCCGTCTCGATCTTGGAAACTCTGCCCAGATGCCTCTAAAGATGTCCCCTCGAAATCACATTCTTTCCTTTCTGCGACACTGGATTTTCCACAAAGTCAATCAAAGATAAAGACAGATGTGGTTTAGATAGCACCTGACAGCTCAGAGGCCGGGCTGCGAAGCGCCACCCCTGGGCCCTATAAAGGCTGCCACCAGAGGCCAATTCCACAGTCGCTCAGCTGAGGCCTGACTTGTGCATCCTGCATCCCGCTGCTCTGACACTCCCTCTGGCTCCCATGGCGAACTGGTTGACCGTGGTGCTCGCTCTCACCTGCCTGGGCGGCCTCGTTGCCTCCCCAGTCTCCAGCAAGCAAAATAAGACAGCCCTCATGGAGCTCATTAGGGAGCTGAACGAGATCACCAAATCCAAGGTGAGTACCCACTGGCCGGCTCTGAGGGGGCTGACCCGGGTGACCCCGGGAAGAGTAGAAGCCTTGAACCTGGGCTGCCTGTGAGTCAGGAAGACGGAGCAGGGACCAGGGGACGGGCATGGCCGGCAGGCAGAGGAGAGGTGGGAGAGGGGTGGGAGAGGGGAGCCCTGAGAGACTATCCGCTTCCTTGGCCTGGCCCTGCCCGCCACCCCCAGAGCTGAGAGCAGCAGAGAGGGCTCGGCATCTCCGGGACCACTTGTGTTTTCAGGCAATGACGGGTGCCAGCCTCAGCATCTTGGTTAAGTCCGTTCTTTTGGACGGGTTCGTTGTCTGGCTCAGCTCGCATGGTTGGTCTGAGCCTGCGTGCGTGTCCCAGGCCTGTGCAGGGGGCTTCGTTTCGCATTTCCCCGCTGCCAGCAGCCTCACAGGCAGGTAGCAGGACCTGCTTTTACTGTCTGGGGTTCGGTGCGACAGGCTGACTTGCTTAAAGACATGCAGCCTTTAACAAATGACAAGAGTCGGGTTCAAACCTGGCCGGGCTGACCACAGACTCTATCTCCCCAACTACTGTCGTCCTCAATTCAGAAGACAGGGAGCTTTATCCCGCAGACCCTGCTACCTCCCGTCTGATGGGCGCAGGGCACCACTAGTCCAGGCCGCCTTCTCCCACAAGAGGAACAAGCCGTCCTTCCCCGCAGGCCCTGGGGGCTAGACCTGGTGCCTTCTGCCCTCTTGTCCCAGCCCGCAAGCTCCACACAGGCTTTGTCCTTTGTGCCATAACTCAATGCCCCCCAGCGCCTGCAGCTTGGGCGTCCCCCATGAGACACACCAGAGCAAAGTGGGGGGCACTGAGGGCTGCAAAGCCACCCTGTGCGGCCACCTGGCCTCGGGGTAGCCAGAGCCCCTGCCAACACCCTGCCCACTGTCCTGCAGCCTTCTCAAGCACCCCTGTGCAACGGCAGCATGGTGTGGAGCGTCAACCTGACAGGCAACGTGGTAAGGATCTTAGGGTGCTGGGGGCGGGGAATGGAGGGGGGGGCGGGGGGGCGTTGCCGACAGAGACTGTGGCCCTTGTGGGGTGTCCGAGGAGGGTTTCAAGTTCTCATCTTATGGGGCCTTCTCACTGAACCAACCCACTCCGGTGAGACCTCTCAGGCCCCTTCTTCCCCCTCCCCGTGGGCAGCTGTCCTCGGCCAAGGGCTGGGCCAGGGCTGAGCAAGGCCTGAGCCCTGGATGGTCTCCTCCCGCAGTACTGTGCCGCGCTGGACGCGCTGCACAACCTCACCAAATGCAGGGACCTCGGCAAGACGGTGCCCAAGCTGAGAGGCGCCTGCGCCCAGCAGCCCCCAGCCAACGTGAGTATCCCAGCCTGCGCCCCTGCAGGGACCACGGTGGGGGAGAGGGGGAGGGGGAAGAGGCACGAGCATGACCTTTGGGATTGATAACTTCTGGCTCCATCCGGAGGCGGTTTCCCCGTCTGGGAACCCCAGGCCTGCGAGAGGCGGGGAAGCCCCTGCAGATGCGACAGATGTGGGCGTCTCTCACGCCAGCGGCCTCTTTGCCCTGCAGGGTTCCAGCATGCCAGTCCCAGACACCAAGATAGAACTGGCCGAGTTCCTGAAGATTCTGCTCACTCAGTTACGGATGAAATTCAAGGAGGAGTCGAAGCCTCGGGCGACGACAGCCTTCTCTGCAGACAGACACTGACCTCTTCAGATTCAGATTTATATTTCTTTCCAATGACCAAAATGTACTGGGGGGGGGAGAGGGAGGGGGGAGGCGGGGGACTTCCTTCATTTAGACTTCAGCCTGCATTGCCTGCCTTCAGCCACTCCTTCCTGGGTCCTCCTGGGCTCAGCCAGGGTCTGTCCAGGGCCCTGAGCTCGGCAGACCAGGAAGGAAGCCACTGCCCTCCAGTCACTCCGCTCCTCAGAGAAGCTGGCGCTTTGTGGGAGGGCCAGTCCTGTGGGGGGAGAGGGGCACGCTTCCTACCAGGGTGACTGGGCAGGGGGCTCAGGTAGATTTCCTCTTGGTTTTATTTATTATTATGTGTTATTTAAACATGTGTGTGTCATCCTGGGCATGGGAAGGGCCTGGGGGTGCCAGACCTGGGAGCCCAGGCTTCGGCACTGAGCAGAGGGTGGTCGGGCGCCCAGGGGACAAGGACCTCGTGCGAGTTTGCTACCTCACCGGGCCCTGGGCCGCAGTCGGCCCCCGGCCAAAGAGTAATTTATTGTCTGTCCTTGTATTTAAAGTTAAGTATTAAAATATATTATCAAAGAGTTAATATAAATAGCAGGGCAGCCTAGACGGTTGCTGGGATGGGGGGGTGGGGTCGTCACTGGGGGAGGGGCAAATGGCGAAGCTGTGCTATTTTATTGACACTGTCAAAAAGGAAGCCTGAAATAAAGATGCAAATGGTGACAAAAGAATTCGGGCTGCGTTGGCCTTTTCTCGGGGGGTGGACTCTGCTGCCTGTCCCAGGCGGGTCTACAGGAGAAGAAGGGGTGGGGCTGGGGCTGGGGGTGGGGGTGGCGAGGGGGAGGCCTGGGCTGAAAGACAGCAAGCCTGCCTCTGGGCCAGGGGGTGTGGCCTGACCCTCAGCCCTCCTGGTCCCCTTGGCCCCAGCTCCCCCAGTGAGGAGAAGGTAGCCCAGGCCGGATGCTGGGGTCCAAGGAGGGCCCAGACCTCCACAGGGAGGCCCAGAGTCTGGCAGCTCGCACACACTTCGTGTCTCCCTCCCGACCCAGGGCTCAGAGAGGGTGGATGACTTACCTCTGGTGACACAGCTCAGAGGGCACAAAGCCAGGATGTGAATCCCAAGCACTCCAAATCAGCTTCCAAACCCACACAGTGAACCAAAGGCCACCTGGCCTGGCTAAACCATCTATTGATCACATTGGCATCCATTGCCACTGGCCGGAAGCTCACCGCTCGCTTCCTAGACATAGCTCATCTGGTTCTGGGCACCTCCATGGACAATGGATGTGTGAGCGTCCGGACTGGCACCACTGAGGTCACAGGAGCCCTGGCTGGCCAGACCGCTCCTGAGAGAGAGCAGGCCTGTGTGCGCCTCCCTGGGCCCAGCCGGAGCCTCGAGCCCTGAGAGTTAGAACTGCAGGCCTAGTCCTGGGGGAGGTGCTGAGGACAGAGGGCTTCCGGAGGGATGGCTGCCTCGGCAGAGGTTGGGGGGTGGGTCTCACTCCTCCCAGGTCATGTGAGACCAACTCCAAAGCAGGCAGGTATCTCTAGTGAGGCGTCCAGAGCCCCAGGAGAACACCCCTAGCCACGGTCCAAGGCAGGACTGCTCAGTGTGTGATGCAGACAACAGGAAGCATGGCAGGGCCTTGCCAACTTGAGACTAGTAAGTGTGAAGGGGTGGAGTTTAGCCTGTCAATCAGCTCGCAGCCAGGTGACATCATTTGGGGCCACGAAGGAGATAAATAGCCTGCTGGAGGTGGGACATACCCGCTCTCTCTGGGAGACGTTCCTGTTGACAAGACGCACAGAGCTATATGCTGCTAGAACCAGAGCCCTGGAGCTGGAGCAGCCACGTGGAGGCCCAAACCAATGCTGAGCTGCTTCCACCACCACACCGGACCCACAACTTTCCACCCACTGGCCTGAGATCTTCCGGCTTTTGGTGTCATTGCATGGCTGCATGAGTCTAAAGAGGAATTTATGAACTAGTGTGTTAGTCCGGGTAGACTGGAGAAACAAATTCATAAACACGCATACAGGTAGAAGGGAAAGGTTTATAGACAAGGGGAATGGAACATTGAGAAAGCATCCCAAGCCAGCCCAGTCCAAAGTCATAAGTCTGATATTAGCCCATATGTCCCAGACCAGTCTATAAAGTCTCCTTCTGACTCACGAAGCACATGCAATGACACCAGGACAATCACAGGCCAGTGGGCGCCGTCTTGTGTATCCTGCGGCAGTAGAAGCATCCTGGCGCTGGCAGGGGTCTCCCCATGGCTCCTCGTTTCCTGGGCTCGGGATCCATCAGCAGTGTCCATTGGTGGGAGAAGCATCTCAGTGATGATAGGGGTCTCCAGGTGGCTTCTACAGTCCCAGAGGTTTGGCTCCATTAGGGTAAGGCCATGTGGCTTCTCCTCTGTCTCCTTCAGTCTCCAGGAATCAGGAGATATCAGCATGCTGTCACCTCATCTTGTCAGTAGTTCGTCTCCAAGGACCTGGCTCTCTGGTCTCTCATCTCCGTGGGGGAAATACCACGAGATTTCATAGGATTCTCAGAGAAAGCCATGCCCACCCAGAGGTCTCAAGGTCTCATTGGCTATCTCCAGATTGACAGGCTAGACTCCACCCCGACATTCCCAGTCATGAAATTGACAGGAGTACATGACTGCCACAACTAGTATGGACATAGGGAGTATTGCCGGCCTTATGGGCTTGATCTGGACTGGGCTGGGATGTTCTATTAAGGTACAATTGTTCTTTGATATAAAGTTCTCTCTTTTTTGTTGTTGTTGTTGTTTTTTGTTTTTTTTTTTGGTGGTGGGGGGGGCATCACTGCTCTCCGGCGGTGGGAGTAGGAGGCCCAGCCCCACTGCTGGAATTGAACCTCCGTCCCAGTGGGCCGCAGTCCCGCGCACAACCACTACGCCACCGGGGCTCAGCCCATAAAGTTCTCTCTTTCACACCTGTGAATGTCTCTGGATTTGTGTCTCTACTCTGAACACAGTCGTGGAGCTGATGACCGTGGACCGTGGCAGGAACCACTCTCAAGTCGGTCTCAGGCTTCCGGGAAGGAAGAGGGGCAGGCTGAAGGGTAGGGCTGCTCCAGAGCAGAGGAGACCTGGGTCGGGGTTAGGCCCCTGAGTGTCAACAGGCCTTTCAAGGGGTTTCCTGAGCCCCTGGGGAGTTGCTCGGACCCACCACTGATGCTGCGGACTCTGTGAGTGAGGAGGTCCCCCACCGGCCACCCGGGCCGGCACTGACCAAGCAACCCCGGGCTTTCAAGCTCCAGCACTAAAAAGAGCTCTTTTTTAAAAAATGATAAGTCACTCCCTGTGGCATAGAAATATTTTCTCGGGTGAAAGGGAAGGGGGAAAAAGAGAGCGTGAGAGAATGCAAAGAAAGAAAAAACATTTTTAAATCATTTATTTTATTGGGGCTCTTATCACAATCCATACGTACATCCATGCATTGTGTCCAGCACATCTGTCCATATGCTGCCATCATCATTTTCAAAACATTTTCTTTCTACTTGGGCCCTTGGCATTGGCTCCTCATTTCCCCCTCCCTCCTCCATAGTCCCTCCCTCATGGACCTTTGATAGTTTATAAATTTTTTTTCATGCCTTATATGAACCAATGTCTCCCTTCACCCACTTTTTGTGTTGTCCGTCCCCTTGGGATGGGGTTATATGTAAATCATTATGACTGGTTTCCCCTTTTCTCCCACCACCTTCCTCTTCCCCTCCTGGTATTGCTAGTGGCATTATTGGGGAAAATGTTAATTTAATAATAATTTTTTATGCTTTTATTGTGTTGCTCCCTCACTCATAATAATAATTTTTAAATGGCTCAAACCCACTGCCACCATGTACATTCTGACTCATCGGAGTCCTCTGTGGGTTTTCCTTTACGGGGCGGATGGCCTCATCTTTCTCCCTTAGAAAGGCTAGAGGGCTTGAACCTCCAGCCCTGCAGTTACCAATGCTTCCCAAATGGTGCCACCAGGAGTCCACCAGGTATTGACCATTAAAATAATCACTACAAGCCGCTTGGCAGAGAAAAAGATGAAGTTTTCAACTCCCATAAAGAGTTACAATCTGGGGGCTGAGCCCCAGTGGCGTAGTGGTTGTGCGTGGGACTGCGGCCCACTGGGATGGAGGTTTGATTCCAGCTCCACGGAGCAAAGGCTGGGCCTCCTACTCCCACCACCTGAGGACAGTGAGGCAAAAAAAAAAAAAAAAAAAAAAGTTACAATCTGGGGGCTGAGCCCCGGTGGCATAGTGGTTGTGCGTGGCCCACTGGCTTGGCGGTTCAGATCCACCAGCAGCTCTCCAGGAGCAAAGCTGGGCCTCCTACTCCCACCAGGGGGCAGTGATGCCCACACCAAAAAAAAAGTTACAATCTAAGGCAGTTCTCAAAGGCAGTTCTACCCTGTCCTGTAGGGTCACTCTGAGTCAAAGCCACCTGTACATCCGTGGAGCTGGGCGTGGAGACGGAGTACCATCTTGGCTTCTGGAAACAGACTGGAAACAAAGGGCATCCTGGCATGTTGACGGGACTCAGATGGGGGTATGGGAGTCAGTGGGGGTGGGGCGGGGGAAGCTAGTGAAGTCAGTGATCTTGGCTGTCCTTCCCCCCTCAGACAAGCAGAGGGTATTGATTGGCTTTAAAAAGACAAAAAACAGGGCTGAGCCCGGTGGTGTAAGTGGTTGAGTGCGGGACTGCACCCCGCAGGCTTGGCGGTTCAAATCCAGCGGCGGCTCTTAGGAGCGGCACTGGGTAGCGCCCACGACCACCAGAGGGCAGTGATGCCCACCAAAACAAACAAATAAAAACCAAATTAGAGTCTCACCGTTGACCAATGTCCTGTCCACCCCACCGAAGCACTGATCTGTCTCCGGAGCGATGCCACTTGCAGCCAAACTGAAGCCCCAGGAAGGCTGGGCGAGGGCCAGGGCCCCTTACGATTTTCCCAGGATGCATTTCGAGGGCCAACGAGGGGGCGTGGGTGGAGAGGGAGTTAGAGCAGGCGGCTAGCGGCAAAGTGGGCAGTTGGAAGGCACGAGTGACCTCGGGGAGAAAGGCCTGGCGGTCCGCTCCGCGGAGACGGACACCCACAGAACCCGACGGGGCGGCTCACTCTGGCCGGCAGGCTCGCTGCGGGCCGACGACGGGGCTCTCCCGGGCCGGCCACTAGGGGGCCGCGCTCACCAGCGGGCCGCGGGCAGCGGGCCGCGCGCGCGCGTATGTGTGCGTGCGCGTGCGTGCGCGTGCGTCCTGGGGGTTCTCCCAGGCCGCCCCTTTGAGCCGCGTGCTCAGGGGAGCAGGGCACCAAGCCACACTGGGTGGCCCCGGGGAGGTGGGCCTAGCTGGAAAGGAGCGGAAAAAGGAAAACAGAAAAAGGGGTTCAGGCTCTGGGAGCATAGCTGAGGCGGGGGGGGGTGGCTAGGACAGGGAGACAGGACATGATCATGCGCCGGAGCGGGGGGGGGGGGGGGGGGGGGGGGGGGGGGGGGGGGGGGGGGGGGGGGGGGGGGGGGGGGGGGGGGGGGGGGGGGGGGGGGGGGGGGGGGGGGGGGGGGGGGGGGGGGGGGAGACGCGGGGCCGGGTCCTGGGAGCCCCATCCAGCCGGCGGGAGGGCGGCTTCACCCGCACAGGGGCAGGGGCTCCGGCGCGAAGGGAGCGCGCGCGCTTCCGGCGAGTCTGCACCCAAGCCTGGGCTCGCGGCTCAGATCAGGTGTCCGGAAACACGCCAGCCCCCCCACTCCCCACCCGGGCTCCCCCAGGCGCTCCCCAACACCCCCCTGAGCTGCGCGCTCCGCAGGAGCCAGGGCTGTGCGGTGAGGGCAGGGCCCCCCGCTGGGCCCCAGGATGCGCCCCCGTCCCAGCCTGATGGCAGCCGAAGCGTGCCGCCTGAAGGCTTGGTGTGGATGCATTTGGTCACCTCCAAACCGGGTCCTCGGTCCAGTGGAGCCCCCCGTCCGGCCCACGCGGCGTTCGTTGCCCACTGGAGCTGGCGGCTGGGCCCCCCGCGGCCCCCACACTGCCCACTCGGAGCCTGCGAGGGCAGGACCGCGAGGCTTATCTTCATTGGGTTCTCGCCTCCACCCGGCGCATCAGGGAAGACTGTGTGCAGCAAACTTTCCCAGATTGACAGATTTCTCGGCAGCCTGGGAGGGCCCCATGACGAAGCCATTTGAAATCCCAGAAGCAGTTTTCTACTTGCCACCTCAGTTTCTGTCGCTGCCTGCCCACCCACCCCCAAGGCCTGCTCGATGGAAAGTGACTCTCACCGCGTGTTCGGAAACGCCTCCAGAGGTGCATCGTGCGTGCGGTCGGAGGTGATGTCAAAACGAAATCGAGCTGTACTGCGACGCTCGGCCTGCAGGTGGACAGGAGCGAGGATGGGCGGAGCCATCCTGAAGGCCACTCCTGAAGGCCAGGAAGGTCTGCAGCCCAGGGCCGCTCCACACGGGGTGGGGGGGTGGAGGGCGGGGTGAATGGGGGTGAATCTCCCTGCCCACCCAGGACCACCATCTGCAGGAAGCACAGTTACTCCATATTCAAGAAAGCCGTTTTGGGGCCGAGCCCCGGTGGCGTAGTGGTTGTGCGCGGGACTGCGGCCCGCTGGGACGGAGGTTCAATTCCAGCAGCGGTGCTGGGCCTCCTACTCCCACCACCGGAGAGCAGTGATGCCCAAATAAAAAAAAAGAAAGCCATTTCGTATTTTCCTTTTTTTCTAATCCCTACACCACCCCCAGTCTTAGATAATGGGCATAGATCCATTTCCCACAGGAGGACAAAAGATGGAGGTGATTTTGAAAAAAGCGGAAAGAAAGAGCATGAATCGCCCTGAAAGTGGTCTCAGAGGGAGGCTGGTCACCTGGAGGGCAGGGGTGGGTCAACAACCTCCACTGATTGTGCACTCCGACTGCTCCATTCCCCCAGGACAGGGTCTGGGGTGGGAGTCCGTCACTGTACCCCCAGGCTGGAACCCCCTGGACCAGTCAAGTAGGGTCCTGAACTACTGAAGAGAGAAGGGATTGGCCTGTGTGTGGTCCTTACACAGGGAGAGAGAGCCAGGCAGTGAGATGGCAAGGATTGGCTGCTGGTCAACTCCTGAGGGCCAGAGAACACTCAGCCCAGACGCCCCAGCCCTGCCTGCTCCAGCCGGCTTCCCTCCCCCTCTCTGCAACTGTGCTCAGGGGCCCATGTGCCTGCCCTCTGAGGAAGGTGGGCAGACATGCTGTGGGAGCC
>PVJH01026612.1:0-29789 GCA_004026705.1 Nesogale talazaci
TCTCTCTCTCTCTCTCTCTCTCTCTCTCTCTCTCTCTCTCTCTCTCTCGTCTATTATTGCAGCCATGGTGACAATCCATCTCGTTTAGAGCCTTCTTCTCTTCTTCTTCTTCTTCTTCTTCTTCTTCTTCTTCTTCTTCTTCTTCTTCCTCCTCCTCCTCCTCCTCCTCCTCCTCCTTCTTCTTCTTCTTCTTCTCTCTCTCTCTCTCTCTCTCTCTCTCTTCCCCTCTCTACTTTACCAAGCATTGTGTACTTTTCCAGGCACTGGTGTCTTCCCACCTTTGACTCTAAGGAGCACTCTAACTATACTTCTCCAAGGCCAATTTGTTTGTCTTTTTAACAGCCCTTGATACTTTCAGCAGTCTTTTTCACCATCACAATTCAATGACTCAATTCTTCTTAGGTCTTCTTTATCAAATGTCCAATTTTCATCTGCATAGTAGGAGCTAAAATGTCGTAGCTTGAGTCAGGCACACCTTACTCCTGAAAGGAACTTCCCTCCTTACAGATTTTCGATACTCCAAAGCGGTCCCTGTGAGGCACATCTGACCAATGGCTCTCATCTTTGGAGCTCTTGATGGCTGCTTCCATGAACGTTGATTGTGCACCCAGTAAGACAAAATTCTTGACCACTTCAACCTTTGCTCTATTTATCCTGATGTTTCCTATTGTGAATTTATGAGTCTTAACCCATACATAAGCTAGCAATCCTTGATCTGCATCAGCATGTGCTTTAATTCTTCCTCACTTTCAACAAACTAGGTTGTGTTGTCCACATATGACATGTTAATAATAAGCTTTCTTCAAATCTTAATGCTACATTCTTCTTCAAATAATCCAGCTTCTCTGATTATTTGTTCAGCACACAAATCAAATAAGTATGGCACAATGATACAAACCTGAGGAACACCTTTCCTGATTTTAATGCATGTATTATTCCACGTTCTGTTTATACCTCTTAACCCATGCACAAATTCTCCAAGAACACAAGGAAGTGTTCTGAAATTCCCATTATTCTCAAGACTACTCATAGTATATTATGACACATACAGCTGAATGCCTTGGCATCATCAATTAAAAAAAAAACAAGCAAACGTCTCTATTTTGAGCCAGTGTCTGTCTGACATCAAGATTGAGATCCCTTCTCCATGTCTTCTTCTGAATCTGCTCTGACTGGTGTAACCATTGTTGTATGATCTTATGCAAAATCTTAATTGCATGTGATATTAATGGTATTATCCTATACTACAAGTATTCTGTATGGTCACCTATCTTTGGAATTGATGCAGGTCTGGATTCCTTGTAATCATTTGGCCAAGTGTTTGCCTTCTTTCCACATTTCCTGGCAGAGATGAGTAAATCCTTCCAGTGATTCATAAGCTTGCTAAAAAAAATGTTTGTCTTGATATACTATTAATTCTGGGAGACTCATTGTCTACTGCTTTCAGCGCAGCTTGGACTTCTTCCTTGAGTCCCATTAGTTCTTGGTCATATGCTACCTCCTGAAATGATGGAATGTCGACTAGCTTTTGTTTTGTTTTGTTTTGTGTCTGGTACAGTGACTCTGTTTTCTTTCGATTTTATTTGGATGCTCTCTGCATCATTCAATATTTTGTCCATAGAATCTTTCAAAATTATGACTGAGACTTGAATTTCTCTTGTTTTCTTACACTTTCAGAGATGCTGAAGGTGTTTTTCCCTTGTAGTTTTCTAACTCTAGGTCTTTTTGCATGTCATTATAGTGTCAAAATGTCACTATACTGAGTCAGGCACATCTTACTCCTCAAAGGAATTTACCTCTTTACAGATTTTCGATACTCCAAAGTGGTCCTGTGAGGCACATTTGGCAAATGGCTCTCATTTTTGGAGCTCTTGATTGCTGCTTCCATGAACGTTGGTTGTGCACCCAGTAAGACAAAATTTCATTATTACTTAATTGTTTACTAGTAATGTCTTCTTAGCAGATTGATCTTTTTGTCATTATTTAATGACCTTCCTTTTCTCTTGCAATAGATTTTGACTTGAGATATATTTTAGCACAGATTAATATTGCCACAGCTTCATTTATAGTTCATTTCTTTATGGGGGGGTATTCTTGGTAGCACCTGTATCTGGGGGAGAGACATAGAACGTGCAGGACATTGCTGCGTCTCCTGGAACAGTTTTGAAGTCACTGGGTAGTAATGCACACTCTTAGGTAACTGGAACCGGTACTTCCAAGTCTCCTGGAATATTGTGGACTTGAGTCCGGTGGGAGCTGCTGCGTATCCTACGTTTCCATGACTCCTGGAAAGAACTCCATTCTTGAGGCAATAAGACCCCAGGCCAGCTCACCTGATAACCTTCCGCTTTAACCTCTGAAACACAGCCTATCAGAATGTTTCTAACTTCCCCACAATACAGCTAAGCTCCTGTAATATAATTGGACAGTAAGATCCTTTAATGCAATTGGGTGGTTGGACCTGTATTGTGATTGTGGCAGTCTTGTGCTTATGTTAATTTTATAATTGAAATGTAGGGGTGGAGTCTGGCCTGTTAATCTGGAGATAGCCATTGAGTAGCGGATGAGGCCTCTGTGTGGGCATGGCTTTCACCTGAGACTCCTGGGAAATCTCACAATATTTCCCTTGTGAAGATGAGAAGCTATCTTTCCCAGTTGTTGGGAGTTAGTCTCAGAGATGATTAATCACAGGCAACACAGAATGGTGGCATCTAGGAGGCTGGAGTAGCCGGTGGAGAGACCACATGGCTTTGCCCTGATGGAGCCGGACCTCTGAGGCTGGGACAGCCACATGGAGGTCTCTGCCAGTGATGAGTTGCTTCTGCCACCATGGGATGCTGTTAATGGACCCTGAGCCCTGGAAGCGAGGAGCCATGGGGAGACCCCTGTCAGTACCGGGACTCTGTACCCACTGACCTGTGACTTCGTGAGTCAGAAGGAGACTTTATGGACTGATTTCGGGCATATGGATTAATATCAGACTTGTGACTTTGAGCTGGACTGGGCTGGGATGTTTTCTCAATGTCCTGTTCCTCTTGAATATAAACCCTTTCCATATATCCATATGTGTGTCTCTGAAATTTGTTCCTCTAGTCTATCCGGACTAACACAGCGATTATACGAATTAGTCCCATAAGACAATTGAATAGGACGGCTCAGCCAACTACACCTCATTTATATAACTCAGCCCCAAACACCTCATTTACATAGCCCATAGTGTAGGCCTATTTTCTTTCATGTTGCAAACGTGTAACCTTATAAAGATGCCAAGGGAAAAGGTGAAAGAAGTTATTTGATTGATTAATAAAGCATACATAGCCTTGCAAAAGTTGTAGTAAAGTTAGATCTGTGCCATTAAGCTTGACCTCTGAAGTCTGTGTGCACATCCGTGTTCATTTTATTCCTCTCATCTCCTTGCGTGATGGACCTGTTCCCACAACTGTACATACTCTTCCCAACTTTTTTTATTTGTTCACCTATTTATGTCCTTTTCCTAAGGTGTCTCTTGTGGGCATAATGCTGATGGTGGTGTTTTCTATTCATCCTTTTCTTGTTTGAAAGTATTTATGATTATCGATAAGTATAATTTACTTATCTCTCATTCTGTTATGCTTGTGTATTACTAATGGTTTCTTTATTCTGTTTATGTCATGTTAAACTATTTTTATTTATAGGTTTTTCTTTCTTTTTATTGTCAATGATTGTGTAACTAATTTTTGGCTTTTTTTTTTTTTGAAGATTTAATCATTTTCTTTGTGGTTGCTCTCAGATTTACTTTCATCTTTACAAGTTTAAAATTATCTGTTGTTTCTTGTGCCTTGTTTTTCCTTCCATATAGAGATTGAATATACTGTGAATTGCCAAAGGAATGAAAAAATTTTGTCTTGTCATCAGTACAGCCAGAATGCTCCTAGAGGCTAGGATGTTACCTTGCCTTATATATTTTGATCATTTGTCAGAAGAAACCAGTCTCTGCAAAAAGACAATGTTCCTTAATGGAGAGCACCAATGAAAATGTAGTCCACGCTTAAATGGATTGGCACAGTTTCTGAAATAATTAAAAATGGATTGGCTTAAACATAAAAATGGCTGTGTAAATAACACAAGAATTACAATATTTTATACTGTTGCATACAGGGACACAAGTAGTCTGAACCAACTCGATGTCACTTTTATAAAAGTATATATTATTCTATGAATAGTACATTTATTTTCCCTTTTGGTTTTGAAGTGGACATCATTTAAATTCATTCCCATTTTTCAGAGTCCTGGCTTTCATTTCATTATTTAGTTTGTATTTCATTGGTTTTCTCTCCAAAGGAGACTGAGTTGACTGGAGAAACAAATTCAGAGACACTCATGTGTGTAAGAGAGAGCTTTATATCAAAGAGCAATTGTATATGGAGAAAGCATCCCAGCCTATTCAAGATCAAGTCCATAATTCCAGTGCAAGTCCAGACATTCCTCTTCATACTCATGTCGTACATGCAATGATGCAGAATATAGAGAGGTCACAGGCCTGTGGGTGGACAATCTTGTGGATCCAGTGGCATACGCTGTCAACAATGACATGGTTCCCCTTGTGCCTCCTCCAGCCCTCTCAGTGTCTCAACAAGAGGAAAGGGAAAGCAGAGCAAGATTGTAGTCCATCTCTTCTGAGGGCAGAATAAAGAGAGAAGTTCCCAGAAACCTCATGAGAAGGCCATGACCACACAAAAGCATCATTGGCTGATTGACAGATAGACTCCACCCCTTCACTCATAATACCCATAAGTTGGCACAAGATTAGGTAGCTATCATAGACTACCTTAGATATTATTTGGAAGGTTGTTCTGTTTTTTTCAATTTATGTTTATCTAGGAATGTCCTCGTTTTTCCATCCTAGTTGAGAGACAGATATTTGGATACGTGATACTTGGCTGACAATTCTTTCAGTTTTATAGATGCCATCCATTGTCTCTTTGCCTGCACAATTTCTGTTCAGAAGTTAAAACCTACACTTTATTTGATATTTTTTCTCAAGATATTCCCAGAAATATTTCTTTGTCTTTGGTTTTGGAATGTAAGATACATAGATCTATACTGTATGGAGTTATTTGAGTGTGCTGTTCAATGCTTTCTCATCTTTAATGACATTATGACTTTTTTTGCTAATTAATATTTTAAAATGCATAGATTATGCCCTTTAATAATGTATCACATAACTCTAAGACTTTCTTCATTTCTCTTTATTTTTTTTCTGATTGTTGCTCAAATAAATTAATGTCAAGAGCTTTGCCCTCTGTTTTGTGGATTCTGTCTATCAAATATTCAATTCTACTTCTATGTATTCTCATTAGGTTTTCTATTTCTGATATTTTATAATTAATCTTCTGAATTTCCAGGTGTTCTGTGTGGTTATATTTTGTTTTGATTTTAGTATGGCCTCTATTGACTATTTTGACATTTTAAAAAATGTTTTTCTGATTTTTAAAAATAATATTGTCTATGTTTTAGTGGAATTTGTTTGTGCTTCCTGTTATCTCTTTGAGGATCCTATATATAATTATTTTAATTGCTTACCAGATATTCATGTTACTTTGTATTCCTCATGTAGGTTTTTCTTCCCCTTTATATTCTTCAACTGATTCTTCAATTGATTAAGCCACTTTATATTGCTCCTCAATAGGATTTGTTAATATCAAAATTTGTTAATTTGTTAATTAATGCTCAAAGGCATTAATCTGTTCTTCCATTGATTTGTTGTATCTATATTTGCTCAATTCATCCTATTATTTACTATGGAAACTTTGCACGTTGTTAGGGTAGTCCCTCTCTTTTGATCACTAATCTCTGAGTGGACAGAGTAGTGGCTACAACCATGGTTTCTTTCTGGGTTGGTGGTAGCAGTTAATGTACCTTTCATAGGCCAGGGTGAAATGTTTCTGCTGCCATGTTAGGGAGTTCTTTCCGAATGGATAAGATAGGCTCTATGTACTCATAAATAGACAAAGAGGCTCAGCTGGTTGCCGTGTGTGAGTAGGTGGCCTGCTGAAACTGTCCGTGTGTGGGATGTGTGACGTTGTTGCTGGTTGGATGAAATCACTAGGAACTCCTACCTTTCACGAGGCAGAGATGCAGGTGTCAACTATCGGCCTGGCCAGATGTTGCTTCTGAGGTTGTGAGCCTGGCTCTAGTTACCAAGTATGGGGACAGGTGACCTCTTGCTCTTCATCAGGTTAGAGGTACTCTGAGTGCATTTTGCCAATTCCCTGGTGACTTGGATGAAGGTGTATGGGCCCCTGGTCTCTGTATGAGTGCGATGGGAGCCTGCATCACCTTTGTTATAGTGTGGTGAGAGAAAAAGGAGATTTTCACCTCCAGTCACCAGACTGTGTGGGAGCATATGTCCCCATTCAAAGGGGAATTGTGCTAGGAAAGCTGATGAGATGGGGGCACACTTACAATGACCATTTGTAGGTACAGTGGTGAGCCACAGATGGCATAGTAGGTAAGGACATGAATGCTGCCAGTTATCAACATGGTGGCATGGAAGTTTATATTATGGACTGAGTGTCCTCCACCACTTGTGTAGGCTGTGGAGTAGGAAAGCATGTGATGTAAGATGTACAGGAGCATATGTTGCTGGATGTTAGGGAAAGAGTGGCAAAAGCAATGAGAAGGCGTGGGCAGAGAGGCCAAGCACAAGAGCCTGAAGCACAGACAACTCCATGGAAGAGGACCATCTGATGGGCACCATCAGTCACTAGGGGGATTGGTGTGAGTGAGTGATGCTTCAAATGTGGGCAGAAGAGGAAGGGAGGGGGTATTGCTACAGTCAATGGCGACCAGTGTGGGTGCCAGTGTGCTCCTTGGTTAGTGCTTCGAGAGATCAGGGCCCTGCCCTGACTCAATGCAGTAGGGACATTTTCCAGAGGCCATTACCTCTAGCCACCAATCCACAGACCGTCCCCTCCTTGTGGATCCTGACCCCAATTAACCAGCTGAAGAATAGTGGCATTCTTATTTTCTGGTTCCTTCACTGTTCAGTGGTCCCCTGGATTCTTATAATGCTCACCTTCCTTCCTGCACACTCACTTCTTAATCTGTGAGTGTTTGTGTCCTACTCTGCTTTGCTCTAGATTTGTTTATGTGAGATCTCTTTCCTTACTGGGGTTTCATAAAGTGGTCTTCTCATCTGGGAATATTGATTGCTTTGTCTCAAAATGATCAAGTTGCACAGGGCCAGCTGTTAGAACATCGACAATCCTTGAGACTCTTTGTTCATTATCTTCACTCAACTTGTACTTCCATTCAATGTTCAATCACATCTTTATCTTTCCCTTTGCTGCTCAGGGTACCAAAACGGTCATCTTTACCTGTTTTGCATGGTTCCATGTGTATTGAGAGTTTCATGGTACGACTAAGTCACCATCTTTTTAGAACTCCTCAATATATTTTTGAGTTGACTGTTTATAGCTTTGTTTCTTATTCGGTGTTGGGTGATTCAATGATTCTCATTTTTCTCTGCTGCTGGGGTTAGTGTGGAGCATGATTATTCATGTACTGGTGTTTTGTGAGTCTAGGATGGTGGAGCCAAATTCACCAACCACTACTTAAAATCAATACTTCAAATACCAGTCTTCAAGACAGCATGTAACCAAATGTGCCATAAAAAAACACTCTCACGAAAGGCATAATTCAAGTGCCATTTCATCTTGTCTCCATTGAGCAAGCATTATTGGTCTTCATCTCAATTAATTAGCCAAGTCCTTGTCACCTCCACACACCTCATTATGCTCAAACAGCACATTGTTAGTTTCTGGAATCTTAAAAAGATTAGCTCTCTAACCTTTTTTATATTTTATTTTATTCTGTTTTTATTTTTTTTTTTTGCCCTAAACCTAACCAAGTTCTCTAATCTTAGGGATATTCTATCAAACTAGCTAGTAGATAGAATTCAGACACTAGAGCCTGAATTATCATTTTGCTTCTCAGTGTCATGGCTTGTGGGATGATGATGACTTCATTAAAGGTGACATGAACAAGGATGAATCAGACGACGAACTTTCACTTAGCCACAGCAGAAAGGACTCCTGTGACTCCCTGAAGTCCATCAACCTGGCAGCTTCTGTCGAATCAGTGCATGTGCATTTCCCAGAACAGCAGGCTACCATCCAGAGGAAGAGCTCTATTTGCAGCTCTCAGGCGTCCCAGGAGTCCAGCTTTTCCTCAAACAGATCCAAAAGAGGTAGGTGTCACAGTGCATTCCTAGAAAGAAGCACATCCCAAACTGTCTTTGTTTATGGTGCCAGTAGATAGGGGCAGGGCATGTGTTGGGAGTCCGATCAGGAGATCAATCTGCGGAGTGAAGTTAAGTGTTCAGGAATTATGCAACCCAAGGTCTAGTCCCAATGTGGCTATACAAGTGGGACAGTCCCCTCATTGCACAACACACCCAATTCCACTCTGGGGTGCGGGGCAGTTGTTAGCACTATGGCAAGTTCCTAGGACCTCCCTTCATACCCCAGGCCATGAGCGCTTTGAAACCAGACCCAGAGATACTGCTGAATGTGCCCGAGTGCTTAAGGTGACTGCATTTTGAAAAGGCGCTAAGGTTTAACCAGCGGGATACTTTTGCTAAAGTATCTAATTATTTCCTAAACTAGTTATTGATTTTCTACTAAAGAGTGGGGTTGACTGGTATGTGCTCCAGGTGCCCACTATTTGAAGAATTACGCTTCCCACGGATGGTGTTGATATTGAAAACTCTCCACTATGTGAGTTGTGAGGTACCCTCCTGTGAGACCACTGCCCAACCCTGATGTGCTTTTCATAGTGAGAAGAAGGCACTGGAAATGGCACAGAGCACATGCCTAATCAGGGCAGCTCACACACCGATTTTACTCTGGAAGCAGAATGGAGAAAGTGCACAAATGACTCGGCATCACTCTTCATGGTACCAGTGTGTTCATGTCCTCCTTAAAGCTAGTACATTCCATATGCTGTGTGGTACAGGGACTTTTGTCTTTTTATACTATCACCCCCTGTTTCTCACAATATGTTTCTTTCTGTTTCTAGGAAGTACAAGTACCAGAAACAGCAGTCAAAAAGGAAGCAGTGTTTTAAGCGTAAAGCGTAAAAGCAAAAGGGAACTCTACATGGAAAAACTTCAGGAGCATTTAATCAAAGCAAAAGTCTTTACCATTGAAAAGTGAGTAAATCACACATATGAGCTGTGTAACATTCTAGGGCAGGAGAATGTATCTGTTATTTTTATTTTGTATAGTCCAGAGATAAAGAATAATCAGGTGATTCCTCAGATCATAATTTTATGCAAACCTCTAAAGGTAAGACAAAATTGTCCATAATTGCATTTTTAAAAGATTTATTTCTCAATGAGTAAGGCTAATTTTTAGCAAAGTTTAGTGAAGACACTTTTTTCCATTTAAACAGAATTAAGCAGAAACTTAAAGAGCTGGCTGTCTGCATTTCCAGACATGATCGTGGAGCCGTGTGTGTTTCAGAGTGATACTTTTCTCAGTGGGGTTTGCAACCATTGGCTTTTCAGGATGTTCTCACTAATCCTTTCTATGTGTAGTCTTTGAGTAAACTCAGACCTCCTGTTTTAGTTTAGCAACCAAGCATATAAATGGTTTGCCCTATCCAGGGATTCTGTCAATCAGTGAGTATCAAGCAAAGAATCCAGGTCCTTTCTGACTACCAGGCATTCTGAGAGACAGTAAGTAGCCATAGTCTCGAATGGAAGAGGTTCTAGAGTCTGCAAGCTTGCAATGGTCAAATCATAAACCATCATATAAAGGAGGCCCCAGATGATGGTGGTTCCTAGATCAATCATGCTGTCATGCTCTAGCATAATCTTGAATTGTAGGCACACTAAAGGCATGGAAGAGAGAAATCAGAGGTGAGGTGGTTAGAGTGGGGCCCACAGTACCTGATACTAAAAGACAGAGCAAGGTGTGGGCCCAGGTATAGCACTTGTGCGGAGATTTGTCCACTGAATGCAAACATCTTCTCCGTACATTTTCACTTGGCAGTGTGAGTCAGAGGTTCTTTTTGCCCACTTTACAGAAGAGGGGACAAACCCACAGTGCCAAGCAGCCTCCATCTCAAGTTTCACAAGTAGTGATTGTGATAAACCCAGACACTGAGTTTATAGTATAGAGGACAGCTACTTCAAGATGAAAAGAGGTTTGTGACACCATTGCCCTAAATGGCTTTGACTTGAGAGTGTTGGGTCCTTTGGTAGAATTGCCACCTTCCTTTTTTTGGCGTGGGGGGGGGGGCACGTGGGCATCACTCTCCTGGTGGGAGACCCAGCCTTATTCCTGGAGAGCTGCTCCTGGATTTGAACCGCCAAGCCAATGGGCCACAGTCCCGCATTCAACCACTACGCCAGTGAGGCTCAGCCCAGAATTGCCATTTTCTATGCAAGGATTCAACTTGAATCCTTGGCAAATGCATGTCACCCATCTCAGCACGGTACTCTGATGGTGCCAAGGGTTAGCAGAATTTTCTAACTAAACTGGACCAGGAAGGAAGGCCCAATAACCTACTCCTGACAATCAACTCATAAAACTCTTTGCATTACAACATTCTGAGCTACAACCAATCATGGGAATGGCACAAAAGAGGGAAGAATTTTGTTCCCATTTTGCATGAGTCAGGGCCGAAATTCATAGCATCTAACAACTACCTTGGCAATAACCTTATGCGTGCTTTCTATCAGAATGAGAGCCAGTCCTGGTGCATCTACACAGGAGCACCAGTGGGACCCTGGAATACAGGGCTGCTCTTTGTGCCCTGTGGTTGGAGTAGCTGGTCCTGCTCCAAGCCTGTCTTCTTGACACACTGAGTGGGTCTCTGTTTTGCAGGACACTGCAAATATACGTGCCCATCCGACAGTTCTTCTATGACCTCATCCACCCAGACTACAGCGCTGTGACTGACGTCTACGTCCTCATGTTCCTGGCAGACACTGTTGACTTCATCATCATTGTCTTTGGCTTCTGGGCCTTTGGGGTAGGTTAGGACACTATCACTACTAATCTGTGTCCTGGGAAAAAGGTTTTGCTTGTAGATTAACATCTGACCTGATGCTTTGTCTCTTCCCAGAAACATTCAGCGGCAGCAGATATCACCTCTTCTCTGTCAGAGGACCAGGTTCCAGGGCCATTCCTGGTGATGGTCCTCATTCAGTTTGGAACTATGGTAGTGGACCGGGCGCTCTATTTGAGAAAGACGGTGTTGGGAAAGGTGGTTTTCCAAGTCATTCTTGTGTTTGGGATCCACTTTTGGATGTTCTTCATCTTACCTAGTGTGACTGAGAGGTAAGGAGTTGGAGTTACGGGCCTCCATTCATGTATGTGCATTTCGTAAAGTTATCACCATGTGTGCATGTGCAAAACAAAAGCACGATACAGGAAAGGGCATATGAAAAGTCAAAGATTTTAATTAGAATCAAACTCACTGCCCAAGGTATGAAATGGTACCTCAACAGAATTTAATTGGGACTCCTTCAGCATTAGCAGAAGTCGAGATTTCATTTCTGCATGAGAGTAGTAACCATCTGAAGAATCAGAACAGACGTTCTCTGGGTGCCACCTGTCACATTTCCTTCACAACATGGAGATGAAGTAGATCATGGTGACAAGAAAGCTGAAGCCAGATAAGATGGATTATATCAAGAAAAGTGTAGCACCAGGATGGGAGAAAAGCCAAATAACAGTCTGTCACTGGAGCAATGGATGGGAGATGGGACTGTTGGGGACTGACAGAAGGAAAAGGGGAAGGTGGTCATGGATGGTCACAATATTTGCCCAGAAGGTTACGCTTTCATGGGAATTGAATATAACCTTCTTTAAAAATCACCTTGACATTCCCAGACTGTGAATGTGACTGTGTCTGCTATTGGTACAGTCAGCAGGTGAAATCGGTGGTTAAGAACAGAGCAGTCTGTAAGGCAAGGACAAGGGGCTGATAAAGGTGCCTACTGTCCCTCCTTGTGTTGCCTTGAACACAACCCTTGTGGATATAGTTTTCTTCAGCTCCTAGTGGTACCGTGTTCTTTCATACCTCAAAGCTTGACTTTCTGTCTGGCTATATCATCCTCTCTACTTCTCTTCTCTCCTATACCACTATGGTATTTTCTCCCTACGGTCTAGACCTCAGCATCAATATTACTTAAGCTAGGTAATATTTCCACTGTATAAGCCCTTCCCCAAATAAGAGCAACCATATTTGATGCATGAAAAGGTGAAGAAATCAATCAGCAAAAGCGAAGGCAAGACCATTATGATCAGTGGGGAATATCTGTGAAGGTGTGAAAGTAAAGTGTTCCCAGCACGGAGGATCCATGCACAGTACTAACAGTGATACCCTCCATTACGTACTCCTAACTACCTCTGCGTCAGTAATGGATCCCTTACACAGAAATTTATATGGAGAAGCACAGGCCTGATCTCACGAGGTTGCTGTTGTTTAAGATCGATTTGGAAACCCTCCTTGTGAATTGCTTTTCCTCCAACATATCTTGTTTTAGACATCGTCACTTATCATTACAAAGGAAAATGGTTACTTGTGTGTTTGTCGCCCTATGTAGAGGTATTTGACTATGTTGATCACAATAAACTAGGATAACATTAAGAATAATGAAAATTCCAGAACACTCAATACTTTGTAACAACTTTGATATCCAGATGACACAAGTGTGCTTGGAAAACCTGAGGAGGACTTGAAGCACTTGCTATTGAAGATCAAGGATTGCAGTCTTCAGTTCAAATTACAACTCAATCTAAAGAAAAACAGAATCTTCACAACCGGACTAAAAATAGCATCATTGTAAATAGAGAAAAGATGTAAGTTCTCAACATTTTCATCTTGCTTGGATCCACAATTGATGCTAAATAGCAGTCAAGAAATTAAATGGTGAAACCACTGCCCAAGACGTCTTTAACATTTTGAAGAGTAAGGTTATCGCTTTGAGGCTAAGGTGCACCTGCCCCTAGCCAGGGTACTTTTAATTGTCTCAGATATATGTGAAAGTTGGACATTGAACAAGAGAAAAATGGAGAGGCAACTCTGAATTTGAATTATGGTTTCAGTGGAGAATATTGGAAGTATCATGGCCTCCAGAAGAACAGGAGAAAGAAATATCTTGAAGAAATACAGCTAGAATGTTCCATGAGGGAGGATGGCAAGACTTCATCTCCTCGACCTTGGAATGTTATCAGGAGAGACCAGCTCCCAGAAAGAGTGTCACCCTTCAGAAGTTGGATTGGCACCATGGCTGCAGCAATGGACTTCAATATAAAAGCAATTGTGAGCTTGGCACAGAACCTCATTCTGTTTTGCATTATGTGTGAATCTAAATGTACTAAACAGTATCGAATAACAACATTTAATTTATTTAATTGCATTTCAAAGAAGAAAGCTAGATATGTTTTTCAGTCATTAGAATGAGGAAACTGATTCTAATGGTCAATTGCCTAGTAGCATATTCAAGTGTCTATGAAATATATTAATTTGCTATCATTTTCTTTTTATTTCTCCATGAAGTTTTATTACACTAATAAATAGGTTTCCTTTCAATATCCCAGCCAAGAGACAGTCGCTTCAATCTGTCAACCACAAGGGGTTAAAAAGCTGTGCATTCAAAATGAGGGGAATAAAATTATCTTCCTGTTGACTTGTTATCCCCCTGAAGTCATGACTTCCATCTATGTTGGCATTTGTTTAAAGATGGCACTTTTGAAGGAAGATGATATGATTGGACAACATGTGACCAACTTCATTCTGAAACAGATCTCAATCATGGAGGCAAAGCAAAAAGAATGGCCAACATAGATTAATATTATTAAGGTTGCTTCCCTTCCATGAAGCAAAATATAAAATTTGGGCGAACTTTTCCAATGAAACATAAAGGAAGAAATTAAGCAGATCAAAGAATCAAGAAATTCAATGTCAATAACAGCCACCACTACAGTACTGAAGTAGATATTCTGTGTAGCCCTATGCTGTGGTTTCATGAATTTATCGTTAGCAGAGGTCTCTGTTGGAAACTTAGAAGATTAAATCAACCAGTAACTTCTCTATGCACAGACACAAAACTACTGTGATAGCTTGAACTGTGCTGTTGCAAAATTGGTGTTATAAATGCTAACCTCTGGCGAGAGTGGTTTCAAGCGGGGCTGCTAACCTCAAGATCGGAGGTTCTAAATGGCAGCAATTGAGTCTTATGGTTGCAATCTCATTTGGGAATGGGTTTCCCTTGCTATGTTCATGCAATTTCCTGAGATAGTAAAAAAAAAAAAAGATTAAACAAGAAAGCACAAATGGAAAGGAAGGTCACCAGGCAAAAGATCACCAAAGCATCTGGAACTAGAAGTCATAAAGAGATAAGACCTTGCCCAAGAGCAGACAGACAGACAGAGACAGAGAGTTGATGCTCTGAATCTAGCCTCTTAGTCTGCTAGGCTGTGTGAAAGCCAAGTTTGGTCTGTTAAAACCACCCGCTGTGGTGTTTCTGTTATAGCAGCTCTGGATTGCTAAACACCTGGTTTCTTTGCAGAGGAGACTTTCCAAGGAGCATAAATAAGACCTCTAGCCATTGGCTCTGTACGCAATCCCTGGGGCATCCACGAAAGTGCCTGTGCATAGAATAATCAACCAATTGAGCTCTTCTCCTCCTCCCCTCTAGTTAGGTCCTCCAGACACAGTCCATCCAGTGCCTTCTTTGATCCTTTAAATTAAACCAATTTTCAGCTTTTAAAAAGCAAGCATCTTCTAAGAGCAAAATTAAAATTTAATGAGATATATAAATCTAAAATACAATAACACAAGGATCATTATGTTGCTTATATGAAGACATATAATTTGGGTTCATAATTTTTTAAAACAGGGAATTTTAATCCACAAGATTGCTATGTCAGAAATATAATTTTTATTTCCTGGTGTGTATATACTGACCAGATTTAAGAGTCTTGCAGAATATTGCAATCATTCAAAGTTAGAAGTGGTCCTAGAATTCACCATTCTTTATTCAAATAGATTTGAATAAAATCAATTTTTCTAGTGTGAAATTTAGTTCCATTTAGCCCTTATTAGAACTTATCCTAAAGATACATATCTTTCTGGTATTCTCAGCTTTTAGCCAAGATCCTTCTGACACCAGTAATGATATCCTTTGTTCCGTGCCCTCTTCTGAATCTAGCTTGACTCTGGCAGCTCTCTGTCAATGTACTGCTGCAGTCGTTGTTGGATGATCATAAGCAAAAGTTTGCTTGCACGCAATATGAATACTTTTGTTTCAGAGTTTCTTCTATCTTCGCACTGTTTTTGTCTTTCTGTCCTGTCTTTTTAATGACCTTCTATTTCTTTCATGAATTATGGTCTTGTACTTCTCCCACAGCTCATCAGAGCTACTGTCATTAGTGTTCAATCCGTCAAATATGTTCTGGGAATGTTTATGGACTTGTATTGTAGCGCTCATGAAGTTGTTTTCATTTTTTTCAGCTTCAATCTGAATGTCCATAAGAGCAATTGATGATCAGGTTCACAGTCAGCCCCCGTCCTGGTCTTAGTTGCTATCACTAAGATTCTTTATCATCTGTTCTCACAGATGTAGTCAGTTTGATTTCTGAGGTGTCCATGTGTATATTCATTCACCTTTTGTGTTGTTGAACAAAGGTATTTGCTGTGAACAAGTCATTGGTCCTGTAAAATTCTACCAAGTGATATCCAGCTTCATCTCTATCATAAAAACCATATTTTCCAACTACGGCTCCTTCTACTTGGTTTCCATCTTATGCATTCCAATTTCCAATAATTGTCATTGCACCTTGATTGCATGTTTAATCAATTTCAGAAAGAAGGTATTGACACAATTCTTCAATTTCTGCAGTCCTAGTGGCATTTTGGTTTCAAGGGACTGCTAACCACAGCAGCTCAAAATCAGTAGCCTCTCCAGGGAGAAACATGAGGCTTTCTATTCTTGTAAACAGTTACAGTCTTATAAACTCACAGAAGCAGTTCTACCCTATTCTGCAAGGTCAGTATGAGTCAGCATGGACTCATTGACAGTGAGTTTCATTTGAGGTTTGAGGCTTTAGTTGTTGATGCATACACTTGCATAATCATTGTTGCGTTAGGCTGAGTCCTCAAGAGGAACAAGATTAGTGACATTCGTGTATGTTGTATATAAAAAAGAGACTTATATCAATGGCTTACATGGTTGTAGAAATAGGTAAACCCAGCCCCCTTTAAGTGAGGCTTCTCCTGATACTAGAAGCTGATGAGCAGAACACAATAGGAGTTGGAGGCACCAGACACAAAGGATGAAGTCCAGGAGGCAGAGGGCACAGCCGAGTGGGTGTAGAGATCTGCAGTCAGATGAAGGGACCCACCAAGGAGTCTGCTGACAGCTCCTGGATTGACAGGGAATGCAATAGGAGATCAAGAACCACGTACAAGGCCCATTTCCAACAGAAAGCAAAGGGCCAAAGAGGATTCAACTCTCCTTGGTCGCCCTGTCTTATACAAAAGGCTTATAGCATCAAGGAGATGTCATCAAGCTGTGATGTGATTGACATGTTTGAATGCACCCCAAGCCAGGAGTGTCTAGCTGACATAATCACTAGCCATCACAATTGTACTGATTGGATTTCTTTGAACTGGATGGATGCAGTCATATTACAAACAGCATTGTCCTTCCAGAGAGATGTTGAAACATCTTTTTGATGATGAATGCGATGCCATTCTTCTCGACTGTTTCATGTCCAGCATAGTAAACCCTCTGGTTTTCTGATTCAAAACAGCCAATACTTATTTCAGCTCAGTAACACCTAGGAAATTGACCTGTATGCATTCCACTTCATTTTTTTTTGCAACATCCAATTTCCCTAGATTCACACTTTGTATATTCTAAGATCTGATTATTGGTAGGTTATCACAGTTGTTTCTTCTCATTTTGGGTTGTGCCCCCTCAGCAAGTGAGGATCTTAAAGGCCTTACTCCCGTGGGCTTTATTCTCTTCCCATCACCATGATCAACAACTCTTGAGAAGGCAACTCCTCCTCAGTCATATTTCAAGGCCCCTCTAGCCTGAGGGGCCCATCCTCTGGTACCATCTCTGACAGTGTTCTACTTCCATTCACCAGATCTTCAAAATCTGATAATGTTTTAATTATTTGCAGCGGCTACTGCTTCTCAAGTGTACAACTAATTCCTGTTTCATAGTCTGTTATTACTCAGGAAGCTCTTCTGAAGCTTTTTCACTTTGGGTGACCCTGCTGGAATTTGAAATACCAGGCTTATAGTTTCCAGCATCAAAACAGCACACAAGCCACCTCAGCACAACAAGCTGAGAGACAAGTGGTAATAATCTATATGGGAGCACTGCAAATGGATTTCACCATCACCCAGAGTCTTCTGCAAACTAAGTGTTCATAATTAAAGCTCTAATATCATTCCCTCCTTGTGTTAGTCAGGGTACACTAGAGAAACAAACTCATAAGCATGCATACGTATATGAGGGTAATTGTATTTTAAGAAAACATCTCCTCCCCCCCAAAAAAGAAAATATCCCAACCCAGTCCAGTCCCAGGCCATAAGTCTGACATTAGCTCATATGTCCGATACCAATCTATGAAGTCTTCTTCAGACTCAGGAAACACATGAAATGAAGTCAAATGCAGGACAACCACAAGCCAGTGGATAGAAATTCTGTGGATTCAGTGGTGTTGTAAGCATCACAGCACTGGCAGAGGCCTCTCTGTGGCTTCTCAAACATCTCAGTGCTGTCAGGGGTCTCTCTTTGGCTTTTCCAGCTTCAAAGGTCTAGTTGCATCTATGTGACTTCTAGGCTGAAATGTCTCACAGGGATCCAGTCATGTCAGTTGAGTGTCTTTAAGGGAATGAACTGAGAGAGATAGTGTCTCCTGCCTCCAAGAAGAAAGTACCAGATTTCCAAGACTTCTCAGGAGAAGGCCATGCCCACACAGAGGTCTCCTTGGCTATCTCCAGGTTGACAGGCTAGACTCCACCCCTACACTTTTGTTTTTTGGGCATCACTGCCTCTGGTGATCATGGGCACTACCCAGTGCCACTCCTGAGAGCTGCTGCTGGATTTGAACCACCAAGCCCACGAGCCGCAGTCCTGCACTCAACCACTTACATCACCCGGGCTCAGCCACACCCCTACACTTTTAATCCTCAAACTGACACCAGATTAAGTGACTACCACATCCCTTTGGATATAGATTTAATTATGTACATTCCTTGAATCTCACAGGCTGGTGTGATTCTTCTAGGTACACTTAGTTGACACCTCACTTATATAGTTGCTTGTTAGAAGAGAAACCTTTAAATTCCCAAAAGCCATTATTTCCAATAGCTGATAACCTCCTTGTTTTTTCAGTAAACATTACTATAGGATCCATATCTTCAGGGATCTTTTCACGAGGGAAAGCATTGAGTTAGGGCCATGTCATAAGAACTAATTATTCTTAGATTGAGACTTAATTGTGAGCCCAAAATTCACTCATACATCTATGGTTTATATGTGTCTCTGATGTTTTGAAAGTTATGCTCTTACATATTTCTATAGATTCATAGCAAAAAGTTAAAAAAATTAGGTTCACATATTTCAAATTATCAATCCTTCTAAGTAAAAAATTTACTTTGATTCTTTCTTTCATGAGTTGTAGTTCAGACATTCAGAGGTAGCTGCATCATCCACGCAAATATTTACTATTCAATTCACCACAAGGTTGGTGATTCAAACACACCTACTCCTCCCAGGAGAATAAACTAGGTTATAGGCTCTAGTTGAGCCTAGTTGAGATTTGTAGCCTGAGAGACCTCTGTGAGAAAGAATCAACTCTGTGGCGGTATGGTTTGGTTTTGGTTTTCATTTAAAAGTAATTTATCTTAATTGTGGCCTAAGCAATTGAATAATATACTAGAATATTGGGGAGGGGCCAGCATTCCACACCCACAGGGATAAAGACAAGAAGGGAGGAAGAGGAAAAGAGCTGGTCCAAGCTCCACGCCGACACATAATGCTCAGAGGAATACATCCTTCTGGAGACACAATGCGCCACAGAAAAGACTGGGCAAACAATGATTCCTGGGGGCACAACAGAGAGGAGGAGAAGGGGGTATGGACAAACACATGGACGAGGGAGGGGGAGCAACAAATCGTCTGGAATCAATGGAAAGGAGGGTGTGAAAGCCTGGTCGGGATTAAGCAAAGACAATGAATCTATGAAGAAACACTGAAACGCCAATGAAGGTGGAACAAGATGGTGGGACAGGAGGGAGATGGAAGGAAATAGAGGAAAGAGCTAGAAGGCAAAGGGCACTTGGAGAGGTCTACACATAGGTATGTCCATACATAGATACAACTATCTGTTAAAAGGTGGGAATAAATTTAAGAACATATCTATAGGCTAAATATTAGGACAGCAAGTGCATCTTGGGCCCTCACCCTGATGCTTCCTCAATGCAAGAACACTTTGTTCTATGAATCTGGTATTCCTCGAGGCTCACTGGCCCAACAGGATCGCTGAAGTAAAATGGGTGCATAAGCAAATGTGGTGAAGAAAGACGATGGTGCTCAGGCATCAAAGGATATATCACTTGGAGTCTTAAAAGCCTGAAGATAAACAATAAACCATCTACTTGAGAAGAGACGACACCCATACAGAAGAAGCACAACAGCCAGAGTGGCCACAAGGTGGTGAAAGGTCTAGGCAATAGACATCAAACAGGGGGGAAAAACACACATATCACTGTGTGCACACATCCCCAAGGTGCCCATTGAGGGCATGTGGGAGCATGAGCAAGAGTGGTGAAGAAAGCTGATGGTGCCCAGCTATCCAAAGATATAGCAACTGGGGTCTTAAAGGCTTGAGCATAAACAAACAGCCATCTAGCTCAGGAACAACAAAACCCACCATAAAAGAAGCTCACTTGCCTGTGCAATCATGAGGTGCTGAAACAATCAGGTATCAGACATCAAAGAACAAAACTCAAAATCAATGAACCAATTAACTCCCGATATCGCTGAAGACAAATGGATACAGAGACAAACAGAGTAGAAGAAAAGATGGTGCCCAGCTACCAAGTGATTGAATGTCTAGTCTCAAAGACTGGAAGATAACTGAGTCGCCATTCAGCATGGAGACAGCAAAGTCCACAGGGAAGAAGCACACCACCAAATGTGATCAAGAGGGGCCAAAGGGAGCAGGTATCGAGTATCAAAGAACAGGAATCACTTCATTACAAGTGAGGGAAAGAGCAGGGTGGGGCCTAAGGCCCACTGGTGGGTAATTGGTCACCCCTTTACAGAGGAGTCACGGGGAGGAGACAGACTAGTCAGAGTGCAGCCAGGCAGTGATGATGCGTACAAGTTTCCTCTAGTTCCTGAGGTCTTCATCCCCCCCAACCATCATGGTCCCACCTCTACCTTGCAAATCCGGATGGACTGGAGAAGGTACACTGGTGGAGAGGGAGGCTGGAGATATGGGGAAAACGGGATGGATGAGCCCCTTCGGGCCGGTGGTTAGATTGGACTGGATGGGTAGAGAGAAGGTGGGGTAGAGAGACAGAACCAAACTGCAAGGATCTACATATGACCTCCTGTCTGGAGGACGGGCATCAGGGGAGTGGGTTGAGGGAGGTGTCGGGTGGGGTAAGATACGACAGAACAATAATAATTTATAAAGTATTGAGGGTTGATGGGGGAGGGAGAGCAGGGGAAGAAGGGAGGGGTTGGAAAAATTGATACCAAGGGCTCAAGGGTAAAAGCAGATGCTTGGAGAATGATGATGGCAGTGGATGTGTGAAGGTGCTTGGCACAGTATGTTTATTTATGTATTGGAAAAAGGATGTACGAGCTCCTAATAAAATGATTTTTAATTAAATATATACTAGAATATTGGAGGCACCATTCACAGAAGGCTTTAAAAAAATCTTTCTCCCCCACCTTTTGTCTTTGAGTTCAGATGTATTGAGAATTGAATACTTGTCTGGGGGTGGGCAACCTTTTTTGATTATTCTTAATCCTAGCCAGGTGCCATTTTGTACCAGAATGAATCCATTCCTTAATGTGTCTGTATTTTCACATTTTAGAAAATTCAGCCAGAATCTAGTTGCCCAGCTTTGGTATTTTGTGAAATGTGTTTACTTCGGATTATCTGCCTATCAAATTCGTTGTGGCTACCCAACACGAGTCCTTGGAAATTTTCTCACAAAGAGTTACAACTATGTCAATCTCTTCTTGTTTCAAGGGTAAGTTCATTCTGCATTGTTCCCTCCCTTCAACATGTCCATCCTAGGGAGAAATGGAAACAGAAGAAATGTAGAAATAAAGCAATTCACTTACAGTGTTTGGCAAGAGAATAAGCAGGCCACTTTTAACACGTTTCTGTGTATAGTCACAATGTTGTTCCAAGACAGTCCACATGGTTTGATTTTCTGTTTTTTGTATCTTGGATGATTGCTGTGGTGACATTTTAAATACAAAACAAAGAAACATAAATCACAAGTCAATAAATGCACTGTGCACAATCTACAGAATGCTTGCAATCTGGAATATTCCAAAATATTTGGTCAGTGTGATGTTCACCACAGAAGAATGTTTATCTTGCATAATACCAAATGAAGTATTACATGCTTGCTTATTATTTATTCTCCCACATGGCTATTTGATGGAAGTATCTTCTTATGGTTCCTGGGGAGCAATGGTGTGCTATGAAAACTGTGGGTCTTTGTGCTCCCCCTTGCCCCTTCATAGGGTAGAGTTTCACCAGAATGGAGTCATCTGAGGCTGAGTAAGGTTTCACATAGTACCCTCCTGGGTTCAGATTGCCCTCTTCTCTGGAGGTTATTGTTCATTCAACAGATTTATTTGTTTTTTGTTGTTGTTGTTGTTTTTTGGGGGTGGGGCATCACTCCCCTCAGGTGGTGGGAGTAGGAGGCCCAGCCTTTGCTCCGTGGAGCTGGAATCGAACCTCCATCCCAGTGGGCCGCAGTCCCGCGCACAACCACTACGCCACCGGAGCTCAGCCCCATTCAACAGATTTAAGGTGTCATTTCTGTATCTTAATCCAAACAACTAAAGAGGCCTGAGATTAGCCCCAGCTTTCAAGTCTGCGAGAAGCTCTGTGGCAGGCAAAAAAGAGAGGATATTCTCTCAGTTCCCAGAGGAGCCGTCACAAGCCATCCTCAACTGTGACACAAGGGGTTCAGTCCATCATGCTGACCTTGAAGAGCCCAGTGCTGTTGGACCTACAGCCTAGAACCAAGAATATTTACACACCCACTAGCTTATTTCCCCATATCTTTTAGTTATCATATCTGTAATCTTCCCTAACTCACGCTACAGCAAAACCACAACTCTACCATTATGAGCAATTTTCAATAATTCTGTGCTTAGACTCTCACAACAGACAAATAAATGTTAAAAACTGAGTCTAGCAAAAAATATATTTGAACAGGAAACACCAGTTTGTTAAGCTCGGTAAAGGGGACCAAGCATATACAATACCAAACCTAGTGTCCAGGATTTATGTTCCTGTGTGTGATCCTGTACACAGGATTAGTGTACAGTGATTGTGTTCCTAGTCTACTTTTACTTTAGGAGTCACCTAAGTATTTCATGAGTCACGAAAGATAAACTAATTCCCAGGCGCATAAACTTAATGGATGAAGCCATCCTCGATTGGCTGTCTAACATGTTGTGCTTCCTCTAAGGTTCCGCCTTGTTCCATTCTTGACGGAATTGAGAGCTGTGATGGACTGGGTATGGACAGATACCACCCTGAGTCTCTCTAGCTGGATTTGTGTGGAGGATATCTATGCTCACATATTCATCCTGAAGTGTTGGCGAGAATCAGAAAAAGTAAGGAACCAGTAAAAGTGGCTATATTCCTGTTTCTCCTTGAAAGAGGCTACTTATAAGATGGGTGTGAAGTTTTGTGGATCATAAACCCAAATAAATAAAGGCAGATGCAATAAATGACTAGGATCTATAAATGTCCCATCAATTTCCAAACTATTTGAGTTGTGAACTTTAGACTCACTACTGTTTTTTAGCAACATCATCCAGATACCATCTGTGTTAGTCTGGGTAGACTAGAGGAACAAATTTCAGGAACACTCATATGGATCTAAGGAAAGGGTTTATATAAAAAAAAAGGAATGGCACATGGAGAAAGCATCCCAGCCCAGTCCACTTCAAAGTCATAAGCCCGATATTAACCCATATGCCCGAAATCAGTCTATAAAGTCTTCTTCCAACTCACGAAGTCACAGGTCAGTGGGTGCAGAATCCCGGTGCTGGCAGGGCACCTCGCCTCCAGGACTCAGGGTCCATCAACAGCAGAAGCAACTCATCGCTGGCAGAGGTCTCCATGTGGCCGCCCCAGCGTCAGAGGTCTGGGTCCATCAGGACAAAGCTGTGTGGTCTCTCCGCTGGCTCCTCCAGCTTCTCGAACGCTGCCATCTTGTCTTGTCCGTGATTCATCGTTTCTGAGACTAACTCCCAACAACTGGGGAAGATAGCTTCTCATCTTCACGAGGGAAATATCGCAAGATTTCCTAGACGCCTCAGGAGAAAGTCATGCCCACATAGAGGCCTCATTGGCTACTCAACGGCTATCTCCAGATTAACAAGCAAGACTCCACCCCTACATTTCAATCATAAAATTGGCATAAGCACATGACTGCCACACCATCTATGGAAAATGGCAGCTCTCTTAGAAAAAGGAATTCCATATTTCCATGTGAACCGAATACTTCTTAAGAACCCATGTGAAAGCAGGAAAGAAAATAGTTTGGGCGAGGGAAATTAGGGACGGATGGTTTGGAGTCCTGCTTGCTCTCTGGGTCACACGGCATAAAGGAGACATAACTTAACCTCTTTGCATTAAAGGAAATTGAAGTGCAAACATTTTTTTTATTCTTCTGATATTTTTTAATGGCTATTTCAAAGTTTAACAGATCTAATCGTAGTAGAAATATCCCAAAGAACATGAGACCAACTGGTATGAAGTGCCTTTATTCTCATTTTGATACTACCCACTTTGGAAGCCCTTTCTAATCCATATGACCCTGGGTGTTTTCCAAAGCTTCCCCTGACCAGTGACCCATCTTCCTGTGGCCTCCAAGTCTCTGTGGGTGGGAGTTATGGTTGTTTGTAGCCAAGTTGGAAGCGGGTGCCCTGACTTCTGAGGACACTATCGCTGGTGGACTTGGAAGGGGAGAGTGGGTATGACTGCAATATGAGAGTAGGTATGATTGCCATCGTGTCAAAGGGACACAGTAGATAACAATCAGGACTACACCAATGGAAAAGGAGAGAAGTCTTTGATCCAATGTAAGAGCAATAGATGGAGACATAAATAAAATTTGTTTTGAATTTTTTGAAATACTGACAGTGAAAAGATTATAATTAACTTGTAAGATTCAAGAAACCTGAGTAAAGATGAGCAGGGGAAGTTCGGAGGGGTGTCATGGAATCGGAGAGATGGCTCAGAATTGGCTCCCTTAAGAGGGGGTCCCCAAGAGATATCCCGGTACATGGAGGATCACAGAGAGGAGAATTTATATCATGAAACATCTGGCTGGAAAGTGTTTGGTCTCTTTTCAGCTCCAGTCAGCAAATATTATATCACTAACCAACTTCTGCTAACAAACTACTAAAATGACAGAAAATATTGGTTTGAAAGAACCACTGGCATATTTGCTTCTCAGTGGGTGGGCAGTTTGGGCCGAGTGCATTTGTGTTGCTGCTCTGGCCAGGCCAGTCCTGTGGCTGTGGGAGCCATGGTTCAGCCAGGGCTGGAGGCTGTAGAACCATCTGATTGGCGCAGGTGCACCGCTCTTGCTTAAACCTCTCACTATGAATGCCGCCCTGCTCAGGGAGGTGAGCTGGACCTTTCCACAGAGTGGTAGGAGAAAGAATATGAAATATCCCCTCCAGTAATAGTCACCCCTTTCTGCTGCAAAGGACATGAAAAGCACATCCCAGAATAAAATACTCAGAAAACTTGGTTGGAGAGATAATAAAGTCATGCTGCTGAGGGTCATGGCTACAGAAATGAGAAACATTTTGAAACCTTTTACTTTTTTGTGCAGTCTACCCTTCCTAGTGCTCTGAGCTGATAGCTGACAGAGACTAATGATCCAAACATGCCGTGTTCTCCACTTTCATGGAATGAGCAGTGCCTTGGGAGAAACATGCTCATTAAATAATCACGCAGACTCCTGAAATGTATGAAAATGCATGGGCAGGGATAGAAGATGCTCTGAGAGCATCCCATAATGGAAGGCCCGGGGGTGCTCCTCGAATATGCAAGGAAGGAGCTGAGAGCCAAGGGAAGAAATCCCTCAACAGGAGGGAGAGGGAGCACTTATATTTCTACATTTGTCCCTGAATCCTTTGCCCCAGCCATGTCTCCATCCATCTACTTTCACAGACTGTTTCAGAGATTTTCCTATCTTACATCCTGCCCCAAGTTTCTGATTTATGTAATTGATCTCCAATGTGTAGATTTCAGTTTATACACCTCTTTCTCCAGGGGCCTTTTCCAACCCTCATTTGGGGTCACCTCTTTCCCAGTGGGCTCCAGCAGTGCTTTGTGCTTCAACAATCGAGTACTTATCCCTTTAATCTCATCCATTAAATGCTCAGTGATACAACCACAACCCACTGCAATGTATCATGGGAATACAGGGATGATCAACAGAATACAGAAAAGAAAATGTATGATCATCTCGATGGATTCAAAAAGCAACAACATTTGATAAAATCCAATGATCATTCTTGATGAAAACCCTAAAAAAAAGATTGGGATAGAAGAGCAATTCCTATGGGCATTGACGAACAGCCAACATTATACTCGATGGGAAAGACTAAGAGTGTCCTTTGAAATCAATAACTAGCCAAGGATGTCTGCTGTCACCAATTCTGTTCAGCATTGTGTCAAAGAGATAACTGGCAGGGAAAATACACACAAATTCCATTTGCAATAACATCTAAGAGAGTAAAATGCCTAGGCATAAATCTAACATGGAGCATGAAGGATTTATACAATGAAAACTGTAAGATGCTGCTGAAGGAGGGAGTTAGATAAGATAGTGGCCTAATTAAACCCTCCATTTGCCCTGTGCAACAAAGACCCAAGAAACCAAGTGAAACAGGTGCAGGTGATAATCCTAGTAATCTGAAATGGAGATGATGAAATTAAAAATCAAGAATTATATCAAGGACTGATTGGAAGAAAAAACTGTATAAAGGCAACAATAAGGAGAAATGCGGGCTCTGCCCAGGGGTCTGGCATGGCATAGTCATTCTGGAACATTGAAGGCAGTCATCTGGAGTGAGGATCACAGGGAGGCAACTCTCTGGAATCTCCAATAAGACAGAAACACAAGGTGGACAAATCTGGAGTGAAGCCAGGTGAGCAAGACACAAGCTGTATATAGGAAGGAATGTGCCAGAAGTCTAGAGACCAGCCACAAAGCAGGCGTGAACCCCATTAATAGGGATATAGTCAATCATCAGTAAAGGTCCTTTTAGGGTTTGGGGCTTAAATGAGGGGAAGACTTATGGGGTGTCAGCTGGAGCCACTGTGCTCCAGAGATTCCTCTTACTTCACTTGTGTTCAATTAGAGCAGAAACCAATAAACTGACTACTTTTTCCCCAAAATGCACCAATACTCTCGAGCTGACTCTCTTTCTCTTTCTCTTGCCTTCTTAGTCTTCTCTAGCTAGTGCTGTTGGCCCCACCGTAAATCACCCAGTGTTTCATGATGTCCCCACACCCCTTCTCCTACTTTGTGGGCCATCCAGAAAACATCCCACCAAAATCCCCATTCCATATCCTGCTATTGTGACCTCTTAGTGGCCTATGGTATACTCCCATGGACCATGACTGCGCTTTTCCCTTCACCACCTGCCCTCACCCTGAAATTGGGGGAAGGCTTGTCATCCATGTTCCAGAGCAAGCAGAGAAGAATCAAGACTCTTTGTGAAAAGTACCTGTCTCAAAACAATTTGTGAGCCCCTAATAAAATGATTTTTAATAATAAAAAAGTACCTGTCTCGTACCCATTTGTCAATCACCAGTTTGCACTTCCCAATTCACGCACACTTTGCATACTCTATTTCAGAGATATCCTCAGCCCCGAGGACAGAAGAAGAAGAAGTCAGTGAAGTATGGCATGGGCGGCATGATCATTGTCCTGCTGATTTGCATTGTATGGTTTCCTCTTCTCTTCATGTCCTTGATCAAGTCTGTTGCTGGGGTGATCAACCAGCCCCTGGATGTCTCTGTCACAATCACCTTGGGAGGATACCAGGTATTGAGAGCAGTGACATTGAGCACGAACACCCCTGTGGTTTTGCTTTCAGTGTCACCTACATACTAGTACTGCAAGGGTAACCTCCTGCGTGATGTTTAGTTATGTTTTCTGTATCTAAATCTGGACCATTGGCAACTTCTCCTACGTTGTGAAGCTGCTAGATATACCCTCTGAACAACAGAACAAAACATGGCTCGGTCATACAGAACATAAGAACTTAGGGACAAATTATTGTGAATGGTTATTTCTGCTCTGGTGTTGAGGACAGGAGTGATCGCTTTAAGAAAGATATTTCTTTGACCAGTTGTCATCAGAGTAGTTAGTAGACTATACAATTAGACCATGCAAATACTTTTCAGTTCATCCCGAGTCAGAGAAGAGTCCAGAAATATTGACACTACCGTGAACTTTGTTTTCCAGCCTATTTTCACCATGAGTGCCCAACAAAGCCAGCTAAAAGTTATGGACGGACAGACATTTGGAAAATTTATGCGTTCTTTTAGCAGGGACACAGTAAGTAAATGCATATAGTGACTCTCTGCTGAAGATCTTTTATCTAGGTGAGCTAACAAATTGTTGTATTATTGATTACTTGCCAAGGGCTGTGGTGGGAGGAAGAAGAGTTTTTTTAACACTTAGTACACATCATCTTCAGGTTCTTCACCATTAACCAGTTTGATGATCTGGACAGTTATAGCTAAACTATTAGATATAAATTTTTTAAAATACAGATTTTATTGGGGACTCTTATAGCTTGTATAACATTCAACACATCGTTTGTATTAAGCATATTTGTACACATGTTGCTATATTCATTTCCAAATATTTTCTACTTGAGCCGTTGATATAGGCTCCTCTTTTCCCCTTTCCTCTGGTTCTTTTTTTTTTTTTAAATTCCAGCTCACCATATTTGCCCTCCCGTGCTCCCTCCCCCACGAGCCCCTAATAACTTATAAATTGTTATTGCCTTTTATATCATACACTGTCCAATGTATCGCTTCACCCACCCCCCTGTTGTCCGTACCCCAGAGAGGAGGTTATATGTAGATCCCTGAAATTAGTTCCCCCTTTCTATATCACCATCCCTTCACACTTCCAGTATCACCACTCCCCCCACTAGTCGCAAGGGATCATCTATCTTAAATTCCCCCTGTTTCCAACTGCAGTGTACATCCCCTGGTCTTGCTGAATCTGCCTGGTAGAATTGGTATGATGATAGTGGGTGGGAGGAAGCATTTGAGAACCAGAGGAAAGTTGCACATTTCATTGTTACTACACTGTACCTTGACTGGCTCATCTCCTCACTGCAATCCCTCTGTATAGGATGTCACTTCACTTGATGGGCTTTGGGTCTCCAATCTGCACTCCCCTTCATTTATAATGATATAATTTTTAGTTCTTTGATGCTTCATACCAGATCCCTTTGACACCTTGTGGTTTCACAGGCTGGTGTGCATCTTTCATGTGGGCTTGCTTCTGAGCTGGATGGCCACTTGTTTACTTTCAAGCCTTTAAGACCCCAGCCTTTAAAACCCCAAGCCTTTAAGACTACATCTTTTGATAGCCAGGCACCATCAGCTTTCTTCACCACATTTGCTTATGCACATATTTGTCATCAGCGATCATATCAGGAAAGTGAGCATATAATGTTATGATTATTAGTTCTTGAAACCAGATAATTGATCCCTTTGACACCTCTTAGTCCCACAAGCTGGTGTATTTCTTCCATGTGGGCTTTGTTGCTTCTAAGCTAGATGACTGCTTGTTTACTTTCAAGCCTTTAAGACACCAGCTGCCACATCTTTTGATAGTTGGGCACCATCAGCTTTCTTCACCACATTTGCTTACGTACATATTTGTTTTTGGTGATTGTGTCGGGGAAGTGCATATCATGGAATGTCAATTTAATAGAACAAAATGTTCTTGCACTGAGGAAGTACTTGAGTGGAGGTCCAATGCCCATCTGCTGTCCTAATACTAACCCTGTAATTATATGCATGTTGATCTATTTCTGCATCATCATATATAAATATATATACCTATGTACATGCCTATATTTAAACCTCTATAAATGGCCCTTACTCCCCAGTCCTTTCCTCTATTTCCTTATACACCCTCCCATCACACCATCATGCTCAACCTCTATTTGGATTTCAATATTTTTTCTCTGTTACATTAGTCTTGATCAGTCCCTATCGGACCTCCCACACCCATCTCACCACCAACCCTGAACCACCCACAATCCCCCCTCATACCCGGGCCAGCCAACACATCTCTTCCCAAGTTCACCCTGGAACCATCAGTCCCATTGTCCCCTCCTCCAGACTGTCTATCCAGCCAACCCCATCCAGAAGCACCTGCAGAGAAACAACATGCACCCAAAAAAGGGGATCCCAAAATGAAGCCACCAAAGAGAACAG
>PVJH01026613.1:0-29805 GCA_004026705.1 Nesogale talazaci
CCTTTCTTCCTCCCTGGAGGCAGGACACATTCACTCTCTCTGCTTTACATTCCTGTTGACAAAGCCACATGGAGTCACGCTGATGGCAGCCAGAGCCCTGGAGCTGCGTCCACTCCCCTGGGACCCATAAGGACTTTCCACCCACTGGCCTGTGACCTTCCTGCATTCAGCATCATTGTATGTGGTGCTGAGCTTAAAAAGGAATTCGTGGGATAATATTGCTTTATAGACCCTAACTGGGCTGGGATGTTTATTGAGGCATAATTACTTCTTGATATAAAGTTCTCTTACATATCCAGGCGTGGCAGTGATGCCCCCCGAAAAAACAAGAAAACATATCAAGGAGTGTCAATGAATTTGTTTCTCTCGTCAGCCCACTCTAACACAGATGGCCTTGAGCAAGTTACTTTTCCTCTCTGTGAGTCACTTTCCTCATCTGGAAAATGGGATGCCAAATCTAGATTTTAATAAACAGACAGAGAGGTGGGACAGGATTAAGGGTTGACACACTCTATGGGAGGTGTATTCCAAGGGTCAGCAAGGAGAGAAATGGAGGAGAGGCAGAGTAGGCTAGGAAGAGAAGTGTGCTCACCCCTTACTGTACTGGCCACTGTCTCCTGACTAACTACAAAGGCATCACCACTGGCTCCAATGGCACTTCATTCAGTCCTGCAGGAGCCCTCCAGGTGGGCAGAAGGATAACGTGGGTCTCAGAAGGAGGAAGGGAGGGACTGTATCCTGTGTCACTCTTTTACTGACAACACTTGCCTCACTGGGAGTTAGCCCTCCCGTGGTCCAGATCTGTATTATCATACTTTTTGGCAGCTCCTAGCAGCCAATCCCTATGGCCTTTGGAGTGGCAGCTTTCAGTTGATTTAGGAGGAGTGGGAGGGGTCAGACTCCAGGGACTTGCCGGTCAGACTCTGACAGCAGAAGCACCAGGAGCTGGATGACTTTGGCTGAGGGGGTGAGTGCAGCTGAGCCGATGGGTGAGCGTCCAGGGAACAGGTGACACTGAGAAACTATGAAGCACAGCGCAGCAGGGAGGTCAGTTTATGGGGTTACAAATTGTACCTAAACTCTAGGATGCTGTGTGGACAAAACATGTGGCTAAATCTCAAATGCTTAGGAAGTGTCCTATGCCCGCGTGAGCTCTCAAATACCATTATCTTATGGGCAGCCCAGTTTATCACGTTTCTCTTTATAGACACTTAGATAAATTCTCTCTGTCCCCACCCCCCAGAAAAACAAAACAAAACAAAGAGTCTCTAAAACAAATTTAGCCATCAAGTTGATGCCAATTCATAGTGAGGTGTAGGACAGGGTAGAACTGCCCTTGTGGGTTTGGGCCACATAGTATAAAATTAGCACATAAGAAGTGAGGTCAGGATCAAATACCATGTGTTGAGTAGTCTATATTTCTCCCTTTGCTCTGGAATTTAATTGATAATTTGTCAAAGCTACTTATTTATCAGAGTTAATCTACTGCCTTTCAAATTCTGTTTTGCTGATTTATCTGCAAATTCTACATCAAAGTTGTAGTGTTTAAAGGATTGTGACTTTTTTTTTTTTTTTGGGGCATCACTGCTCTCGGTGGTGGGAGTAGGAGGCCCAGCCCCACTGCTGGAATTGAACCTCCGTCCCAGTGGGCCGCAGTCCCGCGCACAACCTCTACGCCGCCGGGGCTCAGCCTGGATTGTGACATTTTAATAATAATGTTTGGTAGGACGTGGTCTCATTCCTCATCCTTTTAGAAAAAATGGAATTACCTGACTATGAGACTCTTTCAAAAAGGTTGTGGAAAAATGAACTTACAAGAAAATGATTTTTTCCCCCATCAGCCTTTTGAAACACCCTTGTGAAATTAAGAATCATTTTGCCAAATTCAATCTCCTGAAGAGGCTTGCATGAGTTTTCATTGTGAATACATTGAGTTATAAGCTAAAGAAATTTAGTATAAACACAAAACAAATAAAAAACTCTCCATTTTGTTCAGACTTTATATTTCTTGTAGAATTTCGTAGATTCCTTTGGCTTTCATTAGTTCTTGTTCCATCTTGCCTAGATAATTTATTGTCTTCTACGGTTCAGAAGGGAATGTTTTCTTCTATATGTCAATGGATTATTATTTTCAGATCTTGTCTGTATATACTTGTGTATAAACTGAGTTTTTCAGCACATTTTTTAATGTAGTTTTGTGGTACAATTAGGTGCCTTGGCTGATATTTGGGTTAGCTTATACTTGAGTATATATGGTAATTTTTATTTAAATTTTTGATAAGTTTGTTGAAATGCTGTAAATTTTTTATAGTATTGCAAAGGTCTCATATGCACATGTATTTCTGAGCCAGTCCAGGGATGCAGAAGTATAACTACGAAAGGAAAACCTGAAGATTTTCCCAAGAAAGTGTGTCACTTGTTCAGAGAGTGGCAAAAATGCCGATGTTGTCCAGGTAATGCAAGGGAAATGGACACAGCATTGGTATTGGGGGCCATAATGGCACATGTGTCTTTTGGTAGTGCTTCCTTGGTCTTTATCCCAGTGTTTCCTCTTAACACCTGCACCTGTTTTGTTGACTAGTTTTCATTTGAATCCTCAAGGGCAGCGATTCTCAACCTTCCTAAGGCTGCAGCCCTTTAATACAGTTGTACATGTTGTGGTGACCCCCAAAACATACAATTGTCTTCACTGCTACTTCATAACTGTAATTTTCTACTGCTATGAATCGGGTGACCCCTGTGAAAGGGTCATTCAATCACCAAAAGGGGATGACCCATAGGTTGAGAACCGCTGTTTTAGGGGGTGGCGTGATGCTGCTTTGGTTTCTTGGTCAGGAGTCTTTTGATCCTGCATCTGGAGAGAAGACATGACAAGGATGACAGCCAACCTCCCGTCTCTCTTTTATGCTATCCTGGTCCAACTTTTCCCTTCCCTCTTTGTTCCATTTCCTCAAATTTGTCATTGCAAATGATACTGATGTTTATGGTGGGGACTTCTTACCTCTCTAACTTCTTTTGGACTACCTGGATATTTTATCTCTCTTGTTGGGATACAATTACAACTCTTTGTTCTGTTATTTGGGAAGTCACTTTAGGGATTATAGCTTATATTGTCACACATTCTACCTTATAGTGATGATATGCCATTTAACATGTAGTGAGAATAATGTGTTTCCATTTGTTCCTCCTGAACTTTATGCCATTCTGGTTCTACACATTATTTTTATATATTTTGTGAACCGTGCATGTAAGTCATGCTTTTGCTTAAAGGCTCTATTGCCTCTAAAGACATGCTTATAAGAAGAGAAAAGAGGTTCTTCCAAACTGGCTGATGAGAATAGGCACCGTTCCTAGTTAAATGTCAGCACTGGGCACTGTTTGCTGGTTCTTTCCTGATCCTTGAGCACATGTGCTTCTCACAGATCAAGAGGCTGCCCTGCAGACCTCCGGAGTTCTCACTGACTTGGTCCGGATAATGCTCTGCCCCCAAATATGTGCTGAAATCCTCATCCCTGCACTTGTCAATGTGACCATGTTTGGAAACAGGGTGCTCCCTTTGTTAGATTATGGAAACCATACCAAAGTGATTCTAAACCTAATCATTTCTGAGTCCTAAAGAGAGTGGAATAGACACAGAGACATACAGAGGGAGAGGGCAGACACTAAGTGTGTTAGTCTGGGTTGACTAGAGAAACAACTCCAGAGACACTCAAGTGTCATATGTGTAATAGAGAACTTTATATAAAAGAATAATTTATATTGAGAAAATATCCCAGCTCAGTCTGGGTGAACTTTGGGGAGGGATCCCTCTGATCCTTTGGGAATGTGCTCTCTCCATCCTTGGGTGGTTTCATCACATGCGTGCTCTGTTGTGTCCTGAAGATTTGAGAGGAACTTCGAAGTTCTCTGGACCTCCATCTTGGTGGCTTTTGCTTCTCCTTGGCCTCTGTCCTCTGCTCTCTAGCCACCCTGGCTTTCTTGAACTCTGGCTCTTCTCAACTCAAGAAGCCTGCTCTGTCTGCATTCTTCCTCCTTGTGCAGTGGCTGGGAAGATGCCTCTGGGAGTAAGCTGGAGCTTCTAAAGGCCCACCTTCTGTGTTTCCACCTCTCTCGAGTGTCATTGTCCAAAATTGTTTTATGCCCAATATCAGAAAACCATGATTTTTAAAAGTTTTATTGCCACTTCATCCACATGTCATGCAAGTCAATAATGTAATTATAAAGAGAGCTGTACAATGATCACCACATTCAATTCTAGAATAGTTTCTTCTTCTTTGTACTCATTGTTATTCATGTAATTATTCTTTTTAATCATGGCAAAAAATACACAACAAACATTTTCCAATTCAACAAGTTCTATGTGTATAATGCTCTGCCACTGATTGTACTCTTTGTGATGCACAACCATTATTCAGATCCTTTTCCAAATTACTCCACCACCATTAACATAAACTCAATACCCCCCTAAGTAACAACTCTACCTCCAGCATCCATGGCAACCATTGGTCGAGTTTGGTTTCTTTCTTTCTTTCTTTAATAGTTTTCTTGATATTGTATTCACATGTCATATGCTTTCATAGGTAAATGACTTTTGAAAATAATTGTATATATACCATCACAATCAGTTTTAGTGCTCCCTCCCCCTCATGCATTCATTATTTATTCCCCAAATCCCCTCACACCCCCTCACATTGCTCCCCACAAATCCCTGATCAACTAACCATCAATCATTGTCTCTATACATCAATTCCTGTGCTTCACAAACTGAGAAAACCAACAGAAACCATAAAAACCAAAGACCAAATGGCAAGAAGAAAGTAATAATATCAAAATAAAGAGGAAGAAAGAAAAGATGGCTATCTATATTTTAAAAATCAGAGAAGAAATTTCTGTCATGGAACATGTGAAAAAAAACTTGCGTCTAGAACAAATTCAGGCAGGGCCAAGAGGGAGGTCACTTTAACAAGCATCATACTATATTAAGGCTCAATCCCCCATAGTCAAGTTTGCAGTAGCCTCTGTCTGATTGTAAAGCTACTTGAGTCCCTTGTCTGTGGCTAGAGGGGGTCTTTCCAAGGGTTCATCTGACTAGATACTCTGCAGATAGATCTGGGGCTCCCACTACCCTCCCTAGCCTTCTACAAATTGGGTCTTCATAATTTAAGCTCTGATACTTTTCCCTTCCTCATATCTGAATTTCATTATCGTCCTCTTTGGACCACACAGGCTGGAGTGCTTTGTTAGTGTGTGCTTAGTTGACGCCTCATTTAGATGGCTGCTTGTTTGAATAGAAGCTTTTGAGACCCCAGACACTATTCTGATTGATAGCCAGGCACCATCTGCTCTCTTCACCGCACGTGGCTGTAGCACACTTATCGCCAGTGACCTCTTCATGAAGGTGAGCATCAAGCAGGGCCATGTTATCAGAACGAACTTTCCTTGGATTGGGGTGAGCATTGAGTGGGGGCCCAGAATCCATTGGCTTGTCCAGGGATGAAAGACTCTGGAAACCATGATTTCTACTGGGGTTTTGGCCCTTTTATTAGTTGCTTCAGACAATAGCAACAACTGTTTATCTTGATCACAGTGGAATGCTCAGGTTTAATCATTTTTAAAAACCTGGTGTCAGAAAGGATTCTGTGTTGTGTGGCAAGCCACAAGGTCAGCAGTTTGAAACCATCAGATGCTTCTTGAGAGAAAGAGAAGTTTTGCCACTCCTTTGAAGAGTGACAGTCTGGAAACTCCACAGAGCTATTCTGCCCTGTCCTCTAGGGTCCTGGGAGGAAGAATGGGCCCAAGGACAAGCAGGTGGGGATTGGTTCTATTCTTAATGGACGGTGGCTATCCCCAAGAGTTGTTTAACTGTCTTGTATACGGTGAGGACTTATCTGTCACCCAGGAAAGATGATTTTTTTTCCAAAAGTTAAACTTGTAATTTTTTATTGTGAACTCATCTTCAGGAGGGTTTTTTTCCTGCCAGAATCCTGTGCAGCCTGTGTGGAAGCCATACCCCTCCAAGGCGGTTTCCCACACACCCCTGTCTGGCTCTGTCATTCCTCACTGTACAGCAGTCCCCCAGGTCACGATGCATGGAAGGGGAGGTCACACAATAGATGAAACAATTGCTTTCAGACCCTGGCCATTTAGAGTGGCCTCAGGTCTCTTGAAGAATATATATTCAAAGTCCAAATTCGAGGACAGGCAGGTCCACATTTTTGAATGGTTAGAAAGAGACAGCTCCTGGGCTGAGCCCTGGTGGCATAGTGGTTGTGCGCCGGACTGTAGCCCACTGGGTTGGAGGTTCAAATCCAGCAGCAAAGCTGGGCCTCCTACTCCCACCACCAGAGGGCAGTGATGCCCCCCCAAAAGAAACAAAACAAAATAAAGATCTTTAAAAAAGAGAGAGAGAGAGACTGCTCCTTTCCTTTCTTCTCTTCTCAGAGACTAAGAAAAGACTGTTAAACTTTCTCCTAATCCTCGTGTGCTGAGAGGTGGTGTTTCTCTCTGGAGGTGAGGCAAGGCCAGGCTTTGTGAACATGCCTTGGTTCTAACACAAACACACACACACACACACACACACACGGCCTTTCTGTCCTCACAAGGATGTTGAACCCAAGTCTCTCGGGTCACAGAGGCTGGTGGCGCTTCTCTGCTGCTTCCAGGGCTGTGATTCTCAACCCAGGCGTCGAGACCCCTTTGGGGGTTGACCAACCCTTTCACAGGGGTCGCCTGATTCATAATGGTAACAAAATGACAGTGATGAAGTAGCCATGAAAATCATTTGATGATTGGGGGTTCTCCACAACATGAGGAACTGTACGAAAGCATCAAGGCATGAGGAAGGTCGAGAACCACTGCTCTAGGACATTTATGGAACCAGAGCCTACCTTTATAGTCTGTGCTTTTTCTTTATTTCTAGAACCCGAGATGTCTATCTATTCAGTGGGGTGCAACGATATTAGCTCCCACCCACCACTGAATAGCTATATATACAGGGGCTTCTAAAAATTCATGAAAAAGTGAATCATGGAATTTTCCTCAACCCCCTTGCATTTTCTTTCTGATAACTAGTTCATAGCAAATTAATGGACTTTGCAGAGTTCAGGTACTTTCTTTTTATGTTTAAAATTATGAAGTACGTTTGAAGATCTAACAATATAGTCAGTAATAAAAGGTAATGAGGCAAGGGAATGCAGGGTTAAGAAAGGGGGACTCACACCCCATTGATCACCAGGGTCGATTGGGCTGATCTGGCTGGCTAGGTGGGTGTTCCCTTCCTCCCTCGCCACTGCATGTGGGTCCCTCTCTCCCTCCTGTTGAAGAGGGTGGCCTTCTGCACTCCTCTGCTAGAACCTCCAAACAAGAAAGGGAGACTCAGAAAGATGAGGATAGGTATCCTAGGACTGATGTGTGAGGTTCATTGAGCTCCCAGGAAGCGCTGGGGCTGGTCCTGCTTTGTCCCAGAGAAGGGGAAGGGAGCTGAGAAGAGTTAAATGGCTCTTTCGGGACTCCACAGCCAGATGTCGGAGAGAGAGCTGATTTTACTTGGGACTGCCGGGCTTGAAAGTCCTTGTTCTTTCCCTTCGACCCCAGGTGTGCAGGATCTATCTTCACCTGCCTCGGGTGTGGAGAAGACATCGGATTCTTGTGAGAAGCATTCCCTTGTCGATATTATTGTTTTCTTGAAGTAAGCGTGTGTGGTCAGGTTAAAACCAGGGGAAGATTTTGAGTTCTGATGATTATGTGGCCCCATGACTTAGTACTGCTCTTTTTCGCTCCCACCAAGTGACTGAGTAAACCAGACACCAAAGTCACTGCCCTTGAGTTGATGCTGGCCCATAACCACTCTCTAGGATAGGATAGACCCGCCTCTGGGAGTTCCCAAGACTCTAACTCTTCCAGGGAGTAGAAAGTTCCATCTCTTTCCCCGGGTGGTTGATGGCGGTGAGTGGCCCACTGCTGAATCACAATGACTGAGAAGGACTATGCAAATATGAGGTTCTTGGGGTCTACCCAGGGACATGGATAGCGTGGGAGTCATGTAAGTAGGGTTCACAGCACCTTTGTGGAGGTGGTGGTGATGATGGTGGTGGTTGTTAGGTGGTTGTAAGAGTTCCTGCCAACCTGCAGGAACCTGATCCACAACAGAAGGAAACAGTGCCTGGTCCTGTGCCAGTTTCCCATGGTTCCTTGCCCTGAGCCCGCTGGGGCAGCCCCTTGGTCCATCCATCTCAGGGAGGGCCTTCCTCTTCTTTGCCATCCTTCCACTTTACCAAACATGGGGTCCTTCTCTCGGGGCTGGTTTCTCCTGACAACATGCCCGAAGTAGGTAAAACAAAGCCTTGCCATTCTTGCCTCTAAGAGGAACTCCAGCCTTACTTCTTCCAATACAGATCCATTTGTCTTTTTAGTGGCCATGGTACTTTTAATACTCTTCTCCATCACCACAATTCAAATGCCATGACTAGTCAGTGGTCTTCCTTTTTCAATACCCAACTTTCGCAGGCCTATGAGCCAATGGAGAATACTACGACTTTGGTCAGGTGCGCATTCATCCTCAAAGTAATATCCTTGCTCTTCAGTACTCTGAAGAGGTCTTGTGCTCTAGCTGTACCCAATGCAATACATCTTTTGTTCTCTTGACTACTGCTTCCATGAGCATTTTTTTGTGGATCCAAGTAAGACAAAATCCTCGACAACTTCAACCTTTTCTCTATCATGATGCTACCTATTGGTCCAAGGGTGAGGATTTTGGTCTTCCTGACATTGAGTGGTAATCCACTGAATGGATCAAGGCTACACTCCTTGATCTTCATCAGCACAGGCTTCAATTCCTCCACACTTTTAGCCAGCGAGGTTGTGTCATATGAATTCCTCAGGTTGCCTATAAGCCTTCCTTGAATCCTGGTGCCACATTCTTCTTCATAGATTCCAACTTCTCTGAAGACTTGCTCTTCACATGGAACAAATATGGCGACACGATATACCTTGACCCACACTTTTCCTGATTTTAAACCATGCGACATTCCCTTGTTCTGTTTGTACAACTGCCTCTGGAGCCATGTACAATTTCTGCATGAGTATAATGTTCTGGAAGTTCCCTTCTTCTCAAGGTTATCCATAGTTTACTATAGTCCACACAATTGAATTCCTTTGCATAGTCAATGAAACACAAGTAAACCTATTTCTGGTAGTCTCTGCTCTCAGCCAGGATCCATCTGACATGAACAATCAGATCCCTTGCTCCATGTCCTCTTCTGAATCCAGCCTGAACTTCTGGAAGTTCCCTGTTGATGTACTGCTACAACTGTTCCAGGATGATCTGAAGCAAAATTTTACTTGCATGTGATATCATTCTATTCTTTGAGTATTTTTGTGGAATGGGCACAAATATGGATCTCTTCCAATCATTGGTCAAATTCCAGATTTCCTGGCATAGACGAACTGGTGGGTCTAGTCCTTCTTCAGCTTCCTGAAACATTTTGATGGGTATTCCATCAATTCCTGGAACCTTGTTTTTGGCTAATGCGTTGAGCTTCTTCCCTCAACACCATGGGTTTTTACTCATATGCTACTTCTGGAAATGGACTGGTTCTTTTGGGTACAGTGAATCTGTGTCTTCTTTCCATCTCCTCTTGATACTTCCTGCCTCATTCATTATTTTGCCCATGGAATCTTTTCTTTGTGGAGGTGGAACTATGCAAATGAGATAGATGAAGCCATAACATGGGGATTGGTCCATTTGGTCATCCCTTCAGGCTAAAAGTGACCTATCCCAGAGGTGGAAGGGGGGGATGGAGGGTGAGACTCACAAGTAGCAAGGGAGAAGAGCCAGGAGTGGAGCACACCTTTTGGACTCAAGGTTCCCATGCTGAACCTCTTTGACACAAGAGGCAAAGAGTGAACTGTAATGTCTTCCTGAGATGGTAAGCAGCAGTGGGAAGCAGCAGAAAGAAAGGCAGTGGGAAATAGTGCAGCAGAACCAGGAGACCCACAGGTGATGGCACAGTGGGTTTGTAGACCCTCAGAGGGAAAAGGCTGAGTGCCTTTGAGAAAAGTTACTGGGGTACTGCTCAGCGTTCATCAGGACAGAGGCCAAGAATTCAAGAAGCTGAGAGTCAGAGAGAGGCATGCCTGTAGGCACTGCTCAAAAGAGGCTGCCCTGATTAAAGAATTGTTTCCTCCGTTATTTCTGATCCTGAATTGTAACTTCCCTAATAATCCCTATAAATTGTGAGTATCATCTGTGAGTTTTGTGGGTTCACTGCAATGACTCATAGAACCCAACAGCATGGTAGAGTGTCGTGGAATGGACAGCTGGTATCTGAATTGGTAAAATGGTAGGAAAGTGAAGGCCTGTCTGACCTCTGCCTCATAGGAATCAACTTTGGGCTCTGGATCTTGATTCTTCTGTCTCTCTGGGAAGTTTCAAAGGCCAGCAGACTGACTTCATGTTACGGTTAAAATCATGTGAGTCTCGTGCTGCCAGTGGGAATTAACAGGAGCAGTGTTCAGCCAACATTTCCCATTCCAAAAAGTCAGCTAACAAATATTTTTTTTTGCTTTGGGGGTCAGGTGGCCTCTGTTGCAACTGCTCAGCCCTGCTGTTGTGGGACAGAGAGCCAGTAGGCTGCTCAGTGCAAATGTAGCTATAAACAGTACGTAAACTCATGGGTGTGGCTGTGCTTCTATGAAATTTTATTAACCAACAAAACAGGCCAGAGACGAGGTCTTGCTCGTGTGCCATGGTTTGTGGACTCCCGCCCCTGGGGCTGTTTGACAATAGGACACACAACCACATGTCGTTGTGGGGGGCCTGGGAGTGAGCACAAGAGAGCAAAACACTGCGTGGTCCTGCGCCCTCCTGACACTTGTTGCTGTGTGTGAGCCCACACATGCTCACATCCATTCATTAAGTGTTCCCTGGACAGACGGACCTTGCAGAGACCGTCTGGGTCACACAGCCAACTCTGTTGTCAACTCTTGGAACTTGAGGGAAGTCTAGAGAAAATGAGAGGGGACTCTCTGGCACACCATTCTTCTGGTCTCAGAAGAATGAGAGAAGCGGCAGAATGTTGGTCTGGGTCGGGGAACAGTTCATAAGAGAATTCTATGATTCCATTGTGCGTTCTGAGCCACCCTGATCTCCCTAGAGCTTGGTGGGGCTGGTAGGCTGACTAATGCAAGATGGCCTTTTAGATTATAAGTCAGATCAAGAAGTGCAAGAATTTTGGAAGCAGTTATGTTGTCGTTGTTGTTTTTTTTTTTTAAATAGTTAGGTTTCATTTAGAGTTCTGGTGACACAATGGTGATGTATCACAGACACAATGGCTGCTTACCTAAAAGTGGGTGGTTTGAACTCACCCAGTAACTCTGCAAAAGAAATCCCTGACAGTAAGCTCCCAATTCAATTCCATCAACTGCATTACACATGAGCTGCTAATTGCAAGGCCAGCAGTTCAAAACCACGCAGGCACACCCCTTCCCCCCCCACACCCTGCCCCCCAGTCCTGGCTCCCTCATGAGAAAAATGAAACTTTCTATTTGCATAGTTACAGTCTTGGAAATCCACAAGGGGCAGTTCTAGCTTGCCCTATAGGATCAAGGGAGTCCTATAAAGATGTGAGTCCTATAAAGATGACAGACTGGGCCATTCTTTCTGTCTCATGAAGCTGCTATGAGTCAAAATCTACTTGGCAGCATCTAAGAGCAAGGCAGATTGAGTTTGAAGTTTAATAGTCGAGTGATTTTCTAGAACGTTGTAGGTAAAAGAAAAGGCTGTGTCTACTCGTGATTTGCTAGTTGAGGTAGCTATCCTCTGTGCATCACTGACCACAGCTGCATCTGGGCTTTCTCCGCTTGGACAGGGTTGAATAGCCACTATTTGGGAAGAGAGTCCAACTCACTTCAGTGAGGTCCCCCTTCTGCTCTGATTCCAGCTGTGCATGGACCACTCTTCCTCTCACCCTCATGAACCAAAGCGAAGCCAGAGCTCATCAGTTAAAGGACAGCACATCCCTCCAGATGGCTAAGCCTGCCCAAGCCCGCAGAGTTCCTGAAAGCCTGGGAAGTCCTCCTGCCGTCTTCACTTCGGATGTCCTGGCTACAAGATGGAAGACTTTCCCACTGTCTTTTCAGATGTCGGCCCTACATTTAGAGATTCCCAGGTCTTCTCACTTCCCAGCTGCTGGTCCCACTGCTCCCCTGGGTTCAGGAATCCTCTAGACTGACTCACAAAACTCAGGGAAGCTGCTCTACAGAGGATTGCAGTTTTATTTTTGCATACGTACACATGCACACAGATGAAAAGATACATAAGGTGAGGTCTAGGAAGATTCCTAACACAGAACTTTTATCTCCTTAAGGACATACTATTCTTCCACATGCACTGCTGTCAATCACCAACCAGGAAGACCCTGTCAAGAACCTCCACTGGATCCTCATGAACACTTTGATGATTAGCTATTTTAAGCCAAACGATCCTGTGCAGAGCTTCTATAAATCCTATATTACTTTCAGGCTTAAAAACTGCATAAAGTAATATATGTGCAAACACAGGTTAACTTGTGGCCAGTGAGCAACATCCGGGAATGGAAACATGAGCAGACTCATGACCGGTCAGCATTGTGATGGATCTTGGCTGAAAGCAAAGAATGCCAAGAAGATGTTTACCTGTGTCTCCATGACTGTACAAAGGCACTAGACTGTGTGAATCATCACATACTATGGAAAACATGGTGAAAGTTCATCATTCCAGAATACAAAATTGTGTTCCTGTGGAACCTGGCTATAGACCAAGGTGTACAAGGTGATACCTAGTGATTTAAAACACAGGAAAGCTGTGTCTCAGGGCTGTATTCTTTGACCATTCTTATTCCGTCTGTATGCTGAACAAGTCATACAAGAAACTGTACTATAATGAAGTATGTGGCATCGGGAGTGGAGAAAGACTGCACAACAACTTACACTATGCCCACACCATACCCTTGCTTGCTGACAAGAAAGAGAGCTTGATACACTGACTGCTGACAATCAAAGACTCCCGCTCCTTCCACATGATTTATGCCTCATCACAAAGAAGCCAAGTCTTCAGAAGTGAACCACCAAACCACATCATGATAAATAGGGGAAAAAATGGTATTGCTAAGGATTTAATTTTACTTGGACCACAATCAGCACTCATGGAAAGAGCAGTCAAGAAATGAAACCACATTGTGCCTTGGGCAAATGTTCAGTGCAGACCCTCATGAAAGTGCTGAAGAGCCAAGATGTCCCTTGGAGGACCAAGGAGCACTCACCCAGATCATGGCACTTTCCATCGCCTCCTCTGCATATGAAAGCTGAATAATGAAGACCAGAGAACCGATGTCTTTGAGTGATGGAGCTGATGAAGAATATGGGATGTACTGTGGACTTCCAGAAGAATGTTCATGCCTGTGTTGGAAGAAGTACAGGCAGAGTGCACCTTAAAAGCAAATCAAGTGAGACTTTGTCTCCCATATTTTGGATATGCTATCAGGAGCGAGCAATCCTTGGAGGAGGGATAATGTGGTTGTGAGAGTCATTGAAGAGGAGGAAGAGCCTCTGTGAGACGGGTGGGTACTAGGGCTCCAACAATGACTTCAAATCCAGCCACAATTGCGAGGATGCAGCAGAACTGGCAGTATTGTGTTCAGCTAGACACAGGGTCTCTGTGAGTCAGAACTGGCTCAAGTCATAACAACAAAATACACACATTTGACTGACTCCTGCCTTACCCTTCCTCAGTTCAACTGACTTTGGACCTACCCTCACTTTACTCTCAGGTGACCTCATCAAAAACATTTCCATTTCAGGGGAATTCCCAATGTTTTAGAGGTTTTCTCAGGAAACAAGAACAAAGACTAATTTGGGGGATAAAGTTAACTCCACAGGTATCCATTGACCTGACTTAACTATTTGAGAATCTGCAACAGAGAATAGATAGATACTGAAAAATATTGTCAATACTTAACGAAAGTTAGATGGTGTGTGTGTGTGAGAGAGAGAGCCAGAGAACCAGAGAGCCAGACAGAGAGCCAGAGAGGGTATGTGTTGCTAACCTCCAGGTCAGTTGTTTGAATCCACCAGCTGCTCTTTGGGAGACATGGGAAGCAGACGGCCCTTGTAAAGACTTGCAGCTTCGGAGTCCCTCAAAAGCAACTCTGCTTTGTCCTCCACGGTGTCTGAGAGCCCCAATCAATTAGATGGTAATAGTATTTTGGTAAGGCGTACTTTTCATAGAAATCAGAAGGTGTGATGGCTTGCCTATATTTTGGGCCCAAACTTGTTCAATTACTCATTTCTCTATCTCTATCTTCCTGGAGTTTCTAACCATCTTTCTGTTTTCTTATTGACAAAATAATATGAACTCTTTCTTCACTGATAACCACACGGACTCAGTGACCATGTTAAAATAATGTTTTAGGTATAATGTCTTGAATATGTACTACATTTCCAAAGGTCAAACCTCAGGAATCCTCAGGTGACCCTGCCCTGAGCTCAGTTAGCTATCTATTCAGTTTCTACCTGAGGTGACCACTGGGCTTGGTTTTCTAATAATCCCTTCATTTACTTCTGTATGCCCATGCAATTCAGTGCATGTAATTATTATTTTTCTTCTACCTCTTTTACACAAAGGATAGCATATTTTTTGCATCTTCCTTCCCCCCTCCTTTCACTTAACAGTGTATCTTGGCAATCATTCTGTGTTAATCCACACAGAGCTTTTTCCTGAGTTTTTACAGCTGCACAGATTTCCTTTGTGTAAACAATGATAATTTATTCCATCATAATTACACGTAATAGAATGATCATCCTGATCTTTTGCTATTGTAATGACCAGCATGCAGGTCATCTTTAGGTGTCCAGGTGTAGGGTAAATTCTTAAGAATGAATTTATGTGTCAAAGGCTATATCCATTTGAATTTTAAGAAATTACTGCCAATTTGTCCTCCATCAGAGCTGGACCAATGACAACTTCTCATAGAAACGTAGGAAGCACTTGCTTCTTCCCAGCGACAGCATCACTCCCATCCAAAATGTCCAGAGCTTTTGTCAGCTTGATGGGCGAGAGGTACGATCTAAGAATGGTTGTATGAAGGAGCCCTCGAGGCTGGGTGGCTACTCATTTGGCTGCTAACCACAAGGTCAGTAGTTCAAAACCACCAGCTGCTCAATGGGAGAAAGACGAGGCTTTCTATTCCCTTAAAGCTGCGGTTCTCAACCTGTGGGTTGAGAAAAGAACATGAGGTGACCCCTTCGTGGGTGGAATGGCCCTTTCACAGGGGTTGCTCAACTCATAACGGTAGCAAAATTAGTGATGAAGTAGCAACAAAAATAACTTTATTATTGGGGGCTCACCACAACATGAGGCACTGTACTAAAGGGTCGTGGCATTAGGAAGGTTGAAAACCACTGTCCTGAAGAGTTATAGTCTCGGAAACTCCCAGGGGCAGTCCTACCCTGTCTTATCTGGTTGCTATGAGTCAGAATCAATTCAGAGGCCATGAGTCAGTTTGGATTTTGCTATGAATGACATTGAGCATCATCTTATTTACTGATATGCTGCTTACATATTTTTTCCTGAGAAGTCTTCATATCCTTTGTTTAGTTTTTATATAGGCATTTTATTCTATAAATGGGCTTTTTTTTTTTTTTTTTGCATTTTAGTCTCCTCCTTGTTTATACCTAAGACCTGGTTTGAACACACCCAGCATCTCTGAGAAAGCAAGTGACTCAGAGCAATTAGACACAGCCTGGTGCCATCCTCACAACCGTCCTGACCTTCAGGATATTTGCAGCCACCATGTCAACCCATCTTGTCCAGAGTTTTTCACTGACCTTCTGCTTCGCCGTGAAGCATGTCCTTCTCCGGGGACCAGTCTCTCCTGATAACATGACCAAAGAACATGAGTGTCATAGTGACATAATCTGTTGTCAACTTGTGACTTAAGAGTGAAGGGTGGAGCTTAGCCTGTCAATCGGGTTCAGCTTGATGACCCCATTTGGAGGCACCAAGGTGATAAATCGCTCCCTGGAGGCGGGACATAGGCTCGCTCCCTGTGAGACATCCCTGTTGACAAGCCACATGGAACTATTCTCGAACCCTGGAGCTGGAGGAGCCACATGGAGACCCCTGCCAGCACCGAGATGCTTCCACCTCTGGATTCACAAGCCTTCTCACCCACTGGTGCCCATCATTGCATGTGCTTCATGAGTCTGAAGAGGACTTTATAGGTTGACATCAGACAGATGGGTTAATATCAGACTTATGGACTTGACCTGGACCGGGCTGGAATGTTTTCTCAATATTCAATTCATCTTGTTATATAAAGCTCTTTCTTATACACATTTGAGTGTCTATGATTTTGTTTCTCTAGTCAACCTGCACTAACACAACAAGACAAGAGCATTCGGGCTGCACTTCTTTCAAGACAGATTTCTTGTTCTTTTGGCAGTTGATAGTACTTTCAATATTCTCCACCAGTACCCCAATTCAAATGGATTGAGTTTCCCTTGGTCTTCCTTATTCAATGTACAACTTTCACATGCATGTGAGGTGGATGAATAGACCATGGCTTGGGACAGGTGCACCTCAGTCCTCAAAGTAAACTCCTTGCTTTGCAACACATCACAGAGGTCTTGTCCAGCAAATTTACCCAATTCGATGCATAGTTTGATCTCATAACTAGTGCTTCCATGAGCATTAATTGTGAACCAAAGTAATCTGAAATCCTTGACAATGTCAATCTTTTCTCCATTTTCATGATGTTACCTGTTGCTATGGTTCTGAGAATTTAGATTTTCTTTACATTCTGCAATCCTTGATTTTCATCAGTAAGTCTTGCAAGTCCTTCTTACTTTCAGCAAGTAAGGTTTGATCATCTATTTATTGCAGGTTGTTAATATGCCATCCTCAAATCCTGATGGCGTCTTCTTCTTCTACAATTTTATTGGCACCTAATCCACATAGCATACAATCCAACAGTTGAATCATATCAAGAAGAATTGTACAACATGACCAAAATCAATTTTAAAACAGACTGCCCTCCCCCACCCACTGTATCTCATGGTTAAATCACCTTTAAAATGAATTGTGTCATCACAGTCAGTTCTTGTTCTTCCTCCTCAACGCCCACCTTCCTTGCTCCCTCGAAATCCCCTAACTCTCCCTATCACCCAACTCCCACTCCTACACTCCCTATACGCCCCTGCATCAGTTACTATCTCTCTGCATCCACTCCTTCTGTGCTTCACAAACCAGGAACCCAACAGAAACAATAGAAAACAAAATCAAAATGGAGTGGTAAGGATAAAACAATAATAATATAAAGATAAAAATATAAATAATGAGTAAGAAATAAAAGACTCCCACCAATATTTAAAAGGCCAGGGGAAAATTTCTGTCATCAAACAAGTAAGAGATTCTTGCACTTAGAATAAATTAAGGTGAGGTTTGACCAAGTATCCAGTTGGATCTAGCATAATCATGACTACAGTGGTCTCTGCCTGATAGCAAGGCTATCCAAGATTCTTGCCTGTGGCTAGCGGGGATTTGTGAGAGGCTTAATCTGACTAGATACTCTGGATTTGGAGCTCCCACTGTCCTCCATAGCCTTCTACAAATTGGGTGTTCATAATTTTAGCTTTGATACATTTTGCTTCATCATCTCTGAATTTTGTCATTGTCTTCTTTGGATCACACAAGCTGGTGTGCTTCCTACGTGTGGCCTTAGCTGACTTCTCACTTACATGGCTGCTTGCTTCAATACAAGCCTTTAAGACCCCAGACATTATTCTGATTGGTAGCTGGGCACCATCTGCTTTCTTCACCACTCTTTGTTGTAGTACCTTTATCTTCAGTGATCATTTCATGGAGTGAGTACTGAGCAGGGTCATGTTATCAGAACTAACTCTTCTTGAATTGGACCTAGAGTTAAGGAGGAACCCAGAATCCATCTGCTTGCCATGGGGTTTGCCTGACTCAGATTTACTTTGGAGGCTACAATAAGACAAAGTCAAAAATCCGTAAGACCAACTACACCACTAGCAGCCCTAAGTCAACCAGCAAATACACAAATAGAACACACACACACATCAAACAAACAAAAAAGAAGCTATAAGCAGGACACCCCAAGCCCATATAAACAAAGAAGCACAACATTGTCAATGACCCTCCTGGAGCATACATTGATTACACTCTTATCATCATCAATTTTTCCAATGACCCAGCTCTCCAGACGTTGTTGATATGAGCAGTCTATGTGAGTGCAGCTCCACCTTAACTTGCAACCCATGAGTTTTTGCTTACACAGTTTGATCTCTCAGGCAATTGGGCTCTGTTGATCTGACCCTGAGCATGGGGATTGATACCAGGGGAGACCTTCCTGGATCATTTCTTCAAGTGCAGATCACTGCTCAATGAATCAGAGTCTGTTGTGCTACTGCAAGGTAGGCATCAAGGAACTAAATATATGGTGATTCTGGGTCTCTTTCCACTGGACACCCACCAACCCTGAGGTTCCCCCCAAGTCCAATGACCATCACTTCCACAGTCCTAGGGTAGCCACCCTCTGTTCCTCTCTCATCCAAGTACCCCAGTCCTCAGTCCAAGGGTGCAGGCAGCTTTGAGGCAGGGTTCAGTTCATTTAGCGGATCCTTGATGTTAAGTCCCTGTGTTCTGCCCTGCCCCCCATGATCAGTTTCTACGATCATTATGGTGCTTAGTCCATGACAGGATTCACCAAAGGTCAGGTAGGAACATATGTGCAGTGTCTACCCAGGAATATAAAGTCTGACTCATTGTTAGGTAAAATACAAGTCATACCTGTTGACTCTGTCCCCTACTCTCATTGGTTAGTATCTCTTCCTAATGTGAGGTTACTTCTCCCCAATTTCTCAACATATCTACCCACAGAACTATCAGCATCTCCTCCACAATCTAGATGCTCCCCTCTCCTGGTCTTGCTTAGAATTTTGGGCCAGTTTCTCCTTCCATTCCTATGGGGCCCCAAATTCTTCTTCATAGAGTCCAGCTTGTCTGATGATTTGTTCAGAATACTGATTAAGTCTGGTTAAGAGAATACAATCCTGATACATACCTTTCTTAATTTTAAACCATGTGGTATTCCCTTGTTTTATTTGCACAATTATCTCTTGATTCACATGCAGGTCCTGCCTGAGCACCATGACTTGTTCAAGATTTCCCATTCTTCTCAAGGATATTCATGCTGCTATGGTCCACACAGTTGATTGCCTTTTCATAATCAATAAAACACAGTAGACATTCTTCTGGTATTCTCTGCTTTGAGCCAAGATCCATCTGATGTCTTCAATGATACCCCTTGTTCCGCCAACCTGTCTCTCAGTATGTTGGTCAGCCTGTGGAGGCTTGTGTGCTGCCACGAGGCCAGACATTCTGTTACTAGTATCTTCAAATACGAGCAAAGTCACCCAAAGTGAACATATTTCAGCAGGGCCTCCAGACTCAGGAAAAACTACAAAGAAGATATAGTCTTCTGGGAGTTTAGCCACTGAAAACCTTCTGGATCATGCTGAAACATTGACAGATACAAAAAACCTCAGAAACAGCAGCAGAGCCTTGTGAGAGCTGGTGCCAGAAGTCAAGGCCCGCATGTCGGAAGGCATTCAGAGTATCACTGCAGAAGAGCCACTGTCTCAAAGGAGAGTTGACTCAAAGACATGGAGGGAGACAAAGCTTTGACGGTTGGTAACATCTTTGGAATCTTTTTGCTGATGGAGCATGACTCAAAATGAGGGCAAAAAATTTGCTGCAAACATCTGTTAATAATTGGAACTTGGAATGCGCAAAGTATGAACCTGGGAAAATTTGAAGTTGTCAAAAATAAAATGGAATGCGTAAAGATTCATATCCTAGGCATCAGTGAGCCAATATGACCTGCGATTGGCCATGTTGAGTCAGAATACTATGTGGTTTACTATGCTGAGAGTGACAGAGTCCAGAGGAGCGGTGTGGCATTCATCATCAACAAGGACATGTCAAGGACACCTTGCTGTCTCTGACAGGATCTCCATGTACAGAGAGGTAGAAATGTACGGTACCAGGTATGGAATAGGCCATTAGGACAATGATCCATAGTAGAATTTCTGGCAATCGACGCTTGTATTTATAGAACTGCAACAGATGATAAATATAGCCCATTAAAGAATAGTGATGGGCCCTGGTGGCATAGTGATTGAGTGCGGGACTGCAGCCCACAGCACTGACAGTTCAAATCCAGCAGCAGCTCTGCAGGAGCAAGGCTGGGCTTCCTACTCCCACCAGGGCAGTGATGCCACACACAAAAAAAGAAATCTATTAAAGAATAGTGATGGGAATGTTAGATCTCTATTTTAAAAATGCCAAGTCACATTCCTAAGTAAGTTCCAGATGGGATAACGATTTCAATATAAAAATAAAACAGTCAAAGGAAAAATAGAACATTTTATCACTGTGGATGCGGGGTGTTTCCAATGTTTGAACTTTGATGTGATCTCCTATCTTTCGCTGTTTTGAGAAATGAGACATTTACACTAAATACATGTTATTTAGATGGCGAGTAGAACAAAATGGTGAGTTGAATAAAATAAGAAATATTAAGAAGACATTTGTAGAACAATGTGCTTAGGAAAAGTCTATTCATGATTTAGACTAAAACAAAACAAAACAATAGCAACCAAACAGACATTTATGGACAAGTAAAATGCACCGAAGGCTGTTTCAGGAGTAGCAACTGAAATTGGGTATAAATGATGAGAAACAGGAATTATTTATATACCATTGCATTGTTTCAAATATACATGTATACAAATATTCACAAATCAAAACCCATTGCCAACAAACTGATCAGACTCTCAAGGGGTCTCAAGGTCAGGGTTTCCCAGGAAGCACACGCAGCTGGTGAGTTTGAACTATTGACTCCTCAGTGAGTGGTAAAGTGTCTAGCCAGGGTTCCTCACTGTCTGCCTACCTACCAACCATCTCAGTAAATGACTTACTGTGTAAGAAAACCGCAATTCACAAACTTTTCAAGATCTGGGAAGGGCTGGAGGGGGCCAGTTTAGACCAGGTGAGGACAGTAGCAATCCCATCCTGGTGCCCACGTAGACAACCTTGTCTGATGGTTGTCTATTTCCATCGTGGCATGAGGACCTTCCTGTGGTTCTGCCTTGGCAATGCGCCCCTTTCCATTACAAGTAGCAGAAACCTCTCCCCGTCAGCATGCTAAGAGGAGGGATTCATCAGAAGAATAAAAGGGTGCCCCGGAACCCAAGGGCTGCTCTCAGGACCACCGAGCCAGCAACGGGGCCCAAGCCAGCACACGCTCAGGAGTCAGTGTGTCCTGGTTCTGTCTGGTTCCTTGCACTCTGGCTCCCTGTCTCAGGTGTCTGCTCCCCTCCGCCATTCACCCTCCCCCTGCTCCTCTGCAGAGCTGATGTCGGTCTGCTCTGTTAATAGGGCAGAAGTCAGAAACCCCCACAACCGCCAAGCACATTTCTTCCGTTCAAGGACAACGGGCATTTCTGGATCCCGTTTCCAAACTTTTGTGGGAGAATATCTGGTTTGTCCCTTAGGTAAATCCTGATCCACTTAGGGTCAGCTGGGACTGCGGCTGGGGGGCATGCACAGATCTGGATGCTAAGGGCTACTGCTGTGTTCAAAGGATCAGTCATCTCTGGAAGGTGGCGATGAGCCAGACAGGTGACTTCCTGTCCATCATTTATATAGCTCCTCCCCGTGCAGTTTTATTCCCTTTATTTTCTTCTGGTCCTAAAGCTTCTAGGTGCCCTGGGGTGCCTATAAAGCCAGATGTTCCCATCGGGCACCAATAAAACCAGATGTTCTTTCCTTCCCTAGGAGACTTCTGTTTTCCCCCCAAAACAGTCTTTTCCATGCAAGCTTCCCAAGCCTGACTTGCCCTTCTTCTCTGGGGGAATCTACTCAGATTTATCCCTAGGGCCATTAACGAGGGAGGATCTCACGGACAAATCCAGGACTTATTGGTCTGGTTATCTCTTAACCTTTGAATGACATTTTTTTTTTTTGCTCACAGTAAGTGGAGAGAGAGAAGCAAAAATAAACTTCATCCCCTCTGTTTCCTGCCTGATTAAGGGTTACAACCTTGAGAGAAATGAGCCTTGTCTTCCCATCCGACCTCTCTTAAAATGCCTAAAACTTCCACGTACCATTGCCACCTAGTGGGAAGGTAAATCAGGACACAGGGCTGTGTCACCCACCACCCGCACGGGACTCTGCACTTCCCAGCAGGGATGACATGATTGAGGTTGGGTCGAAGGCTCCTGCACAAGGCTAGGCAAGGTTTTTGGGGACAGAAAACTATTATCTGCTGACGCGGGAGGAAAGGCGGCAATTGCCATTTCCTCTTTTAAGCGGAAAATCCATCTCGACACTGTCATCAATTAGAAGCAAACATTTCTCGACCCCGGGGAAAGTCAGGTTGCAGAAGATGAGCAAACACACCACGCTGTCCCAATAGCAGGGAGAGAGAAAGAGCCCATGGGCTGGAGTCCTGCCAGGGGAAGGACAGCTAGAAAGAGGCCGGGGCAGGGCACACATTTCCTCTAAAGTAATTCTCTTGTGTCTGAGAGAAAGAGGAAGAGAGGAAGCACTGTTCAGAGAAGTTGAATTCCTTTGATGTGATTCCTTTAATGAGCTCACTTCGGCAGGGCAGCGACTCTTAAAGTGTCCTGTCTAGTCCAGGGTCTGAGTGGTGCTCTGACAGCACTCAGCCCGCCTCTCTCCCTGGTTTGAGCCTGGGCAGAGCTTTGCTGGGGTTCAACAGCGCTTCCTGGGGCTCCAGAGATCCACATATGTTTCCGGGACTTGAGACCATTTACAGCTTGCCCCATGGCTCCCACACATTGGCTTCTTAATGTCCCAGAACTCTCCCTGCTGCAAGGTTCCCATAGGAATGTGGCTGCCTGCCAAGCGACCTCATGAACATTCCATTCATCTCCTTGGCTGGGAGGCAGCAAGGAAGCCAAATTGGCCGGTTGCTTAACTCTTTGGGCCCCAAATTCACCCTGAAAGGACCGGCCAAGTTTGTTACGCTTCTCCGAAACGCCGTGAAGTGAAACCAGAAAGATAAAGTGCAAGAGAAATATTCCATGAGTCCTGTGATCCCAGATGAAAAGCAGCTCTCTTGAAAGGTGGTCTAATGAAAGCCACATCCTCTGGGTTGTCCGTGTTTTGAAATCGTCTTCCACCAGAGAGGCCTTTGGAAGGAATGGGGCTTTTTGAGGTGAGACCAAAAACAATGTGACTTTCCCCCTCTTTCTCTTTTCTTTTCTTTTTTTTTTTGGCACAAACCCACCAGGATGGAGTCATTCCAATGAAGGCTGTTGTCTTCCAAGGAGGCGCAGTGGGATGTGCCCTTGCATTCAAAACTGCCCAGCCATGTGTCAATTCCTTTTAGGGAATGGCTGGCCAAACGCTGATCACACTGTTCGCTTTCTGGTTAGCAGGCATTCGGCAGCTACCAGGTATGTCCTGGGCACCAAGCACTCGCCAGTCCCCCTGGGAGACGGTCCAGAGGAAATGTAGCCACCTTGTGAGATCGTCCGTTGGTAACCTGACCTGGGTTCGAATCCCAGTTTAACCTTGTGCAAGTTGTGTCACCTCAGGCAACTCCCCTAAACCTATCTTGGGTCATAGCGCTCCCGTCTCTCACGTGGAGACGTAAGAAACGTAAAATACACTTCAGAGGACTGCTCTGAAGGGAAAATCAGGCAAAGTATGGGGGCCGCGGGGTGGGGAAGAGGGACTTTGAAAAGCTCATGCACAAACTGGGATGGAAAGAAAGGGGAATTTTTTTGAAGCCCCCCCAGTCTGTCGTGGCCTTGCCACAGAGGTTGATGGACAATAATCGGTCGGTAAATGGTAGCTCAGATGAGTATAATTGTTTGAATTGCACACCTCGTTCAGCTGTTTCTTTTCTTTTTTTCTGCCCAGACTAGATTCTAAATGCACTTTGTGAAAAGCGAGTTGCTTCGCCCGGGGCAGGGTGACTCACATAGACCAGCAGCAGAAGGAGGGGATGAAAACGACACCCCTGGCTTCCTGGGCCCGTTCCAGCCCTCCTGCTATCCACAGACCACCCGTCCGACTTGACACGGGTCTGGTTCCAGAGGTCTTGTCTGCTTCTCAGTGATTGGCTGGAATGCCACCCACGGGCTGTCTCAGAGTCTAACAGCTTTTGCCGTTCCTGATTGGCGCACATTTCAGTTTGTCCCAGTGTCCCATAAGGACCACCAGGCAGCCCGAACCAGCCTTCAGTTTAACGCTGACAACTTTTGGTCAAGGAATAAGTCAAAGTTAACAGGTTCCTAAGGCAGCTCTTGGCAGAACCGTGGGAATAAGGCCACTTCTCAGAGACAGGTCATGCCGATCTGATTGCTGGAGACTTTCTGGTTCGACCTCTCACAGCGTATCCCACTGCCTCGTCCTACAATGGCCATGCGAGGCTGTCGGGGTTCGTGGGTAGAATTCTTGCCTTCGGCAGGAGACCCAAATTTGATTCATGCCAGTGCACCCTGAATGGGTAGCCAGCACCCAGCGGGCTGTGGAGGCTTTTATGTGTCTATGACATTGTACAGCTTTCACATATAGGTTAGAATAAGACAGACTAGGAAGAAAATCCTGGCACTCTGCTTCAGAAAATCAGCCAGTGAGAATGCTATGGATTTTAACAGTCTAGTCCACAACACATCATTGTGATTGGCTCCATGACCCCCCAGAGCCCCAGGAAACAGAGACCCATCAATAGCAGACTAGTCACAATCATACCCCAATGTCACCTCTATGAAAAGTCCAGTCTCTTGAGTAATATTAGAAAACCAGGGCTGAGCCCTGGTGGCATAGTGGTTGCGAACGGGACTGCGGCCCACTGGGATGGAGGTTCAATTCCAGCTCCATAGGGGCAAAGGATGGGCCTCCTACTCCCACCACCAGGGCAGTGATGCCCTAAAAAACAAAACAAAACTAAACAAAACAAAAACATGGTGGTATTTTTTTCTTCTGTGGTTAAGACATGACTATCTCAGAACCTCTCCAAGGCATATAATAAGTGAACAAATTGTTCTTTGTTGGCATCAAAGGACCATGGATGTTGGGATCTCAGATAGCTGCTCTAGAAGCAGCTGTTAAGAAGATCCACGCTCTAATTTGCTGCCACAGCTTGAAACAGTGAAACGTATTAAAATGTGCTGCATTGTTAACATGGGTGCAATTAGATGATGGTTGCCAGTTTGGAGAGGATGGGGTGGGGGGCGTCGAACCCATGCCCAGGCCTGTGCAGGCGGTGTGCGAGAGAGAATCAGAAAGAACTTAACACACGAAGTTCTGGCACAATCCAAGCCCGCGTCAGATCCAGGGCTTAGCCTTCCTGGATGAATAAGGAGATCTGGATCCCGAGAAAAATGCACGTGGAAATGAGCAAGGGAAGGGAAATCTTTCTAAGAAGTCTCCACCGTCAGAGGCCACGGATCCTCAGATGAGCTCCGTACAAATGAAAACCGGTCCCAACAACATCTTGAGCCAAAGGAAATTCTCGGTCGGGGCTGAAAAAAATGTCAGATAAATAGTTTCTCCTTGCTTCGCAGCAGGCCCCAGCTATCACAGCTATCCAGATCTGGCCGCTCAGCACTTCTGGCAGGTTTAGCTTGGACCAGCTGCTGGGATGAAATCACAGTAATTCCAGGTTTCCCTTGAATCAGACTGAGCCAAAGGCAATCTGGGCTTTGAGCATCCGGTTGACTTCATTGCCCTTTCTCCAGTCCCTCCTCAACTTTCAAGCTTCTGGTTTTCTCCCTTTTTAAACAAGGGTAGGGTGAGGGATTAAAAAAACACCTTTCAATGCTACTCAGAGCTTGGGAAATATTCATTGTAGTCAATGCGAGAAACTCATAGGTCTAGCCTGGTGGTCTACATGGAGTGACCAGTTATCACATTAATATGAACATACATTTTGCAGACGACGATATGGCAGCTAGGCTCCTGGCACAAATGGTCTTGTTTAATCTACCAATAGCAATCTAGGCTTGGGGCCATTGCCCCAGATGCATGCAAGAAAAAATAGAGTTGTAGGAGCATTGAATCTCATCCTACCTTAAGATGTGCAAAACTGCTGGTAGAAGTATCCAGACTTAATGCAGACCCATCCCGAGTCTTGGGCCCCGGCTCAGGTGATGTCGTCTTGGTATGCTGTAGCACTGCCCCTCAGCAGTCAGGTCGGCGCTGCCTCTTGCTGACTCCACGCGTCTCAGAGTAGAACTGTCCCCCGTAGGGTTCTTGGTGTCTGAATTCTGGAGGTGGGGGATCATCAAGCCTTTCTGTTGAGGACCCTGTCGGTGTGGACTTGAACCTGTGTAACTTAGGTTAGCTGCTAAGAGCGTGAACTGCTTCCACTACCCAGGAATGCCATTAAGTTTACAGTAAGGGTCTGCCCAGGTTCAGTTGTCCCATCCCCAATGCTTCTGCTCTGAGGGGCCAGTGGGAGTTTAACAGGAGGATACCCATCAACCTCTTGTGTCATCCAGGACGCCATAAACCAGTGGTTCTCAACCTGTGGGTCGTGATCCCTTTGGGAGTCACCCGATTCATAATAGTAGCAAAACTGACAGTGATGAAGTAGCAACAAAAATAATTTTAGGAGTGGGGGTCACCACATGAGGAATGGTATGAAGATGAGGAAGATTGAGAACCACTACCATAAGCAAGACGCCCTCATTTAGTGTCTAAGGGAAAGAAACTGGGCTAAGAAAAATGCGGTGCACCAAGAGGAGAAAACAGACAGAGATGGGAGGTGGGTAGCATAGGTGGATAAAAATGAGAGTGGCCAGACTCACAGTAACCTCTGGATCCTCCTGACCCTGGGAGGTTCTCTGTTCTCGGCCTGCACCAGTCTTGACCCCTTGACCAAGGCATGCATTTAGGTTCTTTAAGGCTGAGAGGGGTCAGTGGGAGGCTATAGGCCTAATTTCCTCAGAAATCCCTTAGTTGATGGAGAACTTCACCACTGGCACAGAGAAGGAAGCTTTCTAAGAAGTTGACTACAGCCATTTGTTCCCAAGGGGAGGAGAAGGCTTCCTGGATGAATTTGGCAGAGGTACAGATGAGAGGGATTCAAAAAGTTCCTGGAAAAATGAAAAGATAATGGAATTCTTCTACAACCGTTTTGAAGCCCCCTCCGTGTGTGGTCTGTGGGGTCCACAGTCCAGAGACCATGACTCAAGGCACTGAGAGACCTACTGTGAGACTCACTGGAGTTGAGGGAAGAGGTTGATTGAATTTCTTTCACACAGGACTCCCGGGCCAAACCAGAGAGGTGCTCCCTTGCCCCTGGCCTCTGGGCTCCAAGGAGGATGCGGCAGATGTTCCAGGGCATAAAGCCCCTTGACACCAGTCAGTCAGCAGCCTGTCGGGTGAGGGGAGGGGGCATGGGTTCCGAGTAAAGCTGAAGGGCTTCTGGGCTGTAGGAGCCATCCTGAAGGGCCATTCTGAGCAAGCTGTCTAACAGACACTTTCTCTTTACATGTGAGGCATCAGGCCAGGTTTGTCAAATTGTCCTGAGCCACCAGACGGTAACAAAGGTCAACCCCTAAAAGACAGTGAAATGCCAGCCTTCAGAAATGACTGGTCACCAGGAGAATTCTTCACACAAAGTAAAGCACGAAGACGCATCCACATCCGCTTTCCTAACTGCGGGCTCCCCCTGGGGAGTCTGGTCCAATCATAGGGGCCCTCACAGCCTCAGCTTTGCTATCTGCCCGGTGGCGATACCCATAGCTCTGACTGCCATAAAGTGGATCACGGCCGACGCATTTCTCCTTCGACCCATTTCAAATGTGTTCCAGTGTCTCATATACTCTACTTTCTTTCCATTGAGGTTTCCCTTGTTTTATTTAGTCAGCAATTGGGTTGGTTTTTTGGTTTGTTTCTTGGTTTGGTTTTGTCTGTTCTTATGTATACGGAAACCAGGGTAGGTCAATTTATAGGGATGGTAATTGGATCCATAATTATCCAGGGACGGGGGTGGGGGAGATGAGGGTTGGAAATGGGGTGCTAACAACAGTAACCGCACGAAAGAAGAAAAGGTCCTAAAATTGATTGTGGTGATGACTGCATGGCTCTTCTTAATACGACTGAACATATAAATTGTACAGATGTCAATTACTTGCCATTTAAAAAAGAAAGAAGGAAAGAAAAAGTTCTTCCCTCAGGATTAAGAGAAATGTCCAAAGTGCTATTCAAGTGCTGGCTCCTACCACTAAAACTCCTGCACTCTCCTGGTACCTGGGAGAGCACTGGTGAGCCTTACAACGGCCTTGCCATCAATAGCTGGAGCAGGGATGACATCACCACAGAAAACAGAGAATGTGGGAATGACTTTAGTCACTGCTCCTCCATCTGCCCCGCACCCCAGCTTTTCTTTCCCGGAAGACACACTGGTTTCTATGTGCACGCAGCTTGACCACAGGGCAGCCTAGCCCATGGCTTCCCTTGGACAGTGCCCTGCAGCCACCAACTCTTCAGAGACCCACAAACCCTTGAAGTAGAGCCCTGCCTCTCCCAACCAGGGCATCAGGGGGTCAGGCAGCCTGGCGAGGTCCGCAGAACCCTGCCGAGGCCCTGAATGCTCCCACGAGGGAAGTCTCTGCCTGTCTGGGCTTCCTCCCTCCGAACCTGCACTGCGAGTCAACCACCTCAGGGTCCCATAGGGTCTCGTCCCCTAACCATTTTTCAGGGATGGGGTCCTGCTCAGAGACAGGTAGTCTCCTGCTCTGGGTCACCCCAAAAGGCAATGTGGCGTTAGACCCCACCTTGCCTGGTGCGGGATGCGCTAACATTTATATATAACATTTCTGTACATTCTGAGGACAAACCTCCCCCTTCTCACCCCAGCGCTTTGCCATGCTGTGGAGTTTAAGGAGAGCAGTGGCTCAAGGGAGCAGGGGCAAAGAGTCCCATGGCCTACACTCGGTGGGTCAGCTGCTGCCACACTCAGGGGTACTGCTGGGGGCTAGGGTATTGCTGAAGAGGAGTTCTGGGGGCTCAGGCACAGAGAGGGCCCTTTTTCCCCCCTCATGATGCCTGATCTTACCACTTCCATGTTTTAAACTACCACTGTGGCCCCAGAATCAGGACCAAAGTCCTAAGTTGGGCATCCTAGGCCCACAGCCCAACTCCGGCCATCATATTCTGTGTTTCTTTTCCCACATGAACCTGTTTATGCTTCTCCGTGTCACCACTTTGAGGGCCACGGTGGCTCCCAGGACCTGGCATAAGGGGATGTCCAGTGGAAGCCGGAGGAAGAACTGTTCCTGTCGACCCAGCCCAGAACAAGTGGAATCAGAGGGAGCAGGGCAGGTCTGGGAGGGCGAGAGTCCAACAGGTGTTTGACCACAGGGCTGAATTCTGCAGATCCTGGGCCGGGAGTCTTGGCCTCCTCTCCTTTGAGATGTGGCTGATCCCAAGGCTGGAGTCTTCTTCAATGGGTTTGCCACACATGGTAGGCAGAGTGTCACGCCCTTACTGGGCGTGGAAGGCAGTGCATCCCATCGAGGAAGCATAGGTACTTCCTGAGGGCTAACAAGGTCCTAGGAAATAGACCGGGAGCTGGGGTCCCAGGAAGCACACTACAAGAGAGGGAAATTTGCCTAAGAATTCATGCTTTCAGACAAAGAACAGGAATCAGGGGAGCTCCGTTGATTGGTCTAGGGGCCAGTGGTTGTGCCCTGAAGTCA
>PVJH01026614.1:0-29801 GCA_004026705.1 Nesogale talazaci
TGGCGCCCAGCCGCCAAACGATAAAGTAGCTGAGATCTTAAAGGCTAGAAAGTGAATTATGCATCTTCTGTGAATTAACATTTTATGTGACTAAAGCAATGCAAACAACAAGAATCTCAAGGGAACATGATCACACAAGAGTACTCTATTCTCCCAGAAAGCCTGGTCTCTCACACAGCTACTAAGAAAAAGCAAACGCTTTTTTGGTTGCTCTAGCAGGAAGCCCCTGCTAAAAGGACAAGGTTGGTTAGACAGCTGTTGATTCTCCCTGGTGTCCACAGCAGTCTGGTGCAGCGGAGGCCATTTCCCTCAGAGTCCACCTGGGTGTGGAAACTGGATGGATTCGCAGGCCAGACAGAAAGCGCAGTAATGCTAATCTTATATACAGTAAGTGTCCATTGGCAACTGTTGTTTAAGATGTAAAATAAGATTAAATAGAGCTTCTGAATGAAATTCATATGTTTTCATGCATATCCTCATGGAGGCCTACCAAAGGCCATTGCATCAAGTCAATTCTGACACCTAGGATCCTGTGCTGGGTTTTCCAGAATGTAAATTGTTACAGGAGCAGACAGCATCATCTTTCTCCATAGAAATATCTGTTGCATTCAAACCGCTGACCTTGTGGCTAAGCAACCTGATGCACATTGTCGCTATCAAACTCTCCAAACGAACTGCTATCAAGTCGATGCTGCCTCACAGTGACCCACCTGAGTCTGTAACTGTTTACAGGAGTAGGAAGCCCAGCCAAGAGTTTCTTCCACTGCGCTTCTGGTAGTTTCCAAAAGAATCACGTGGATTGCACCTGGCATGTAACCATTACATCAGCCGTGTCACTAAGGCCTCGATCCTGGTGAGATGGAAATCATTGGAGGCTCTTTCCTTGTGTAGATCCTGCAAATGTATTGTAGACTTCCACTGTCAACCATAGCCTCTGCACACCAGAACCTCACCATTTGAGCTTTTGATATTATTCCCTCCTTTGGATTTGGATTATATAATTTCAAATCCTTGGGTGATGGATGTTGGTGCACTTCTTCCACCTGGCTTAGTTACCTTCTTCTTTTTAGGATTTTAATCTGGAATTTCCACTGAAATGTGTTCACCTTGAGTGATCCTGCTTGGATCTGAAACACCAGTGATATTGCTTCCAGGATAAAACACTTCCCAGATAAAACACTTCCAAGACTGAGCCCTGGTGGCGTAGTGGTTGTACACGGGACTGCGGCCCACTGGGATGAAGGCTCAAATCCAGGAGCAGCTCCACAGGAGTAAAGGCTGGGCCTCCTACTCCCAGCACCAGAGGGCAGTGATGCCCCCCAAGAAAAACACTTCCAAATACACTAAAACACTTAAATTGGTACAATAATAATATAGTAGAATAAAAGTGACTGCAAATGAGACAATACTCTGTATGCATGTATAGGTAGACATCACTTTTAAAAATATCATTAAAAAACATTTCTTAAATACTTCCAACATATATAGAGAGAGAGATTGTCATTAAACTTAATACTTCATCCCAGTGTCTTGCATAATGGAACAGGCATTCATGAGATAGCATTGTGCTAACATTCATAATATGATGATGCAGCGGAAAGTGTTGGAGAGACAACTACTAATGAAGATAGTATGAGTCTGGTTTGGAAGGAAAGGACCTGGTGCTGGAGCTTTTGATTCTGCCGAGAGAGAGTGATTTACTTTTGAGCCCATTTTTAAAGTAGGCATCAAGGGAGGTCTGTGCAGAGCTTTCCTTCTTCATGTCGTCTGTGGTCTTTTAGCCACTCCAGCCTTTAGTAAGTATACTACAAACTCAGGTGAAGCTCTCTGGGGATCTTTTAAATTTGCCATTCCTGCTTTCAGGAAGCCACAATGCTAGCTCTTCACCAAAAATGTTTGGGTCTGGAGTTTTTAGGTCACAGCCATCCTCAAATGCTGTTCTCGGCTGAACCATAAGATCTGCCTGGGTTAGTTCTTCAGCATGAGAATCAAGTACCTCTATACCATCATTTTCACTGATGTCTAACCACAGTTGATTAATAATATCAGCTGGCCTCTCTTTGACAATGTAACCCCTGAAAAGCATACACAAATTTAAACATCATTTGTTCCACGCTCCTGTCATATTTGACTGCTTCCTTTCATCTGCAGAATCATCAAAACAATTTAATGACACCAGAAATGTTATATAACTCCCATAAGCACATAGAACTCCCTTAAGCTAGTCACATCATTTGGGGGTAGCCCTGACTGCTTGGGAGATGGTATGCCATAAATAATGCATCTTAAAACAGCCTCTGACAGCCTAATCCATCTGCTGAGGGAGCAATGCGCTGTGGTGGAGATAAAAAGATGACCTTTACACTGGGTTGAAGGTCATCATGTTCAGGTGCTTTGTCAACAGAAGGAAAATCTTAAAAGGAATTTTGTCAGCCAACCAATAAAAGTTCATCAGCAGAGACAAAATCGTTCAAGAATCGATCTTCAAAGAAGATGCTTGTAACTCAAGCCTTTTCACTTTCCTTCTAAGGAACAGGAAGGCATGCCTAAAAACACAGTCACATGCCCTCAGATATCAGGAGTGGCACACAAACAAATGGAGCCATGGTGTTTTAATGGGTTAGGAGTTGCCCTGTTGACCACAAGGTCAGCAGATCGAACCCAGGAGCTGCTCAGCAAAAGATGAGGCTTTCTACTTCTGTAAAGATTTACAGTCTCAGAACACACAGTAGCAGTTCTATCCTGCCATATAGGGTCAGCATGAGTCAGAATTGACTGGATAACGGAAGGATTTAAGATGAAAATCCCCGAATACCTTCCCCCCCAACTAACAACATAACTATTATGTTCCAGATGTACATCTTTCAATGCCACATGCCCTGATGCATTTTGCCCCCTTTTGAAATTAGAGGCTATTTCCGGCATTTTCTCCTCAAAGAAAGTCACTCTAGCAAATAACTTCCATCCTCAATTGTTTTTCCCAACACTTCAGGAAAATGACTCGCAGAGCCTACAACAGCACCACTGCTTCACCTGGCTTCTTGAGGTTGTGTAAATCGTTGCCACTTTGAAACAATGGACCCAACCCCTCTGCTAACAAATTCCTCATTCCAATCACCTTCACTTGTTGCACCTGCAGCTTTCTTTATACTGCTGAGACATCCCCAAGCCTTTTCTTGTACTATATTTAGTGATTGTGATCATCTGGTTAAATTATCAAACACTTTTCCATTTCAATAGATAAATCATTGCCTTACTTAGTAATATTTGCCATTTTTATCAGGGCAGAAGCTTTCATAGGCTCCATTATTCTCGCTTTACCCTTTAAAATTGTTGACCACCTGTAGCGTAACACTTTTCCAACATTTGGTGGCATTTCACCTCTTTCTGGCAACTTCATGTCAATGGACTACTTCAACAATTTTTAATGATCTCTAGCAAAATTTTACATGATATTGCTTTATAATTTCCACCTTATTTTTGGTCATCTGTCCTTGAAATTGTCATAAATATGGATTTCATTCAGTCAGATGGCCAGGTAGCTGTCTTTCAATTTCTTGACATAGATGAGTTAAGTCCTTTCAACGTTTATGAAACACTTCAATTGATATTCAGTCAATCCCTAATGCACATTGTTTGGCCAATGCCTTTAGTGTAGCATAGACGTCTTCCTCCAATTCCATCAGTTCTCGCCATGTGCTGTTGAAATAGTTAAATACCAACCTATTCTTTTTGGTAAAATTCGTTTATATAATCACTCAATGCTAGGGACTATTTGTCTTAACTCATATGTTTTTAATCCTGTAGTGTCATACAGGATGTAATAAATCCAATTATAAAATGCTATTGAAAACCTCCCTGGTAGTGGGGACCCAAAGCACATCTGTAAGCAATCAGATATTCCCTTACAGAAGGGTCTCAGGGAGAAACGAGCCAGTCAGGGTGCAGTAGCATTGTTGAAACATATAACTTTCCTCCAGTTCTTTAATGCTTCCTTCCCCCTCCACCCGCCTCTCCCGCTATCATAATCCCATTTCTACCTTACAAATCTGGCTAGACCAGAGGATGTACACTGGTACAGAGGGGAACTGGAAACATGGGAAATCCAGGACAGATGAACCCCTGGGGACCCATGATGAAAGTGGTGATACCGGTAGGGTGGAGGGAAAGTGAGGTAGAAAGGTGGAACCAAGGATCTACATATAACCCCCTCCCTGGGGGCTGGACAACAGAACGGTGGGTGAAGGGAGACATCGGACAGTGTAAGACATAACAAAATAATAATAATATATAATTTATCAAGGTTTCATGAGAATGGAGGTCCAGGGAGAGAGAGGAAAAATGAGAAGTTGATACCAAGAGCTCAAGTAGAAAAAAATGTATTGAAAACGATGATGGCAACAAATGTACAAATGTGCTTGACACAATGGATGGATGTATGGATTGTAATAAGAGTTGAAGGAGTCCCCAATAAAATGATTTAAAAGAAAGCTAGAAAGCAAACCTCGCTGGCACTAACACAGCCCAAAATGTAGGATGCACAGGACTGTCTTTGTGGCTTCTGTGGGAGGAATTTGAAGAAATCGAGGAGTTTAACAAGAAAGTCAAAGGCGCTTATGATCTTTGAAGTAAGCCTCAGATCCTAATCAGAAATATAATATGATGTTTATTTACTAAGATTCATATTACTCTTAAAATATTCGACTAGCTTCTCATGGTAACGTAATTGTTTCCATGTTCAAAGCTCCAGGTAGTGTTTCTTTCTGATTTCTCTCTGAGCTTCATTCTCACCGGCTTGCTGCAGAACCTGGTGGACCAGATTGGCCAGCCCTGTAACAGCAGCCGCCTGGGTGGTCCTTCCATCAAGAATAAGTCCTTCAGGGTCATTGACTTCATCTGTCAGCAATGGCTCTCCTTATCCCAACGTGGAGAAGGTCTTCTCCATCTGTGTCGTATACAATGGCTCGTTTATGTGCGCATCTCTGGCTGGCATCCAGCGGTCGATACTCAGGTAGTATCTGGACCAGAATAGAGAGCCATCTCGCTGAGATGTGCGCGTGCAGGCCTGCATCCGCGTCCACCAGATCCAGCCCGCTCGTGAGGGCGCTTGGAGGAGGACTCCCCACGTCTGCGTCTGCACCAAAGACTTCCACGTGGATGCTCTGCAGACAATTGCCTGCCCCTGATGTGCTCGCCACTGCAGCACCCACCATCAGCCCTTCCTTGGGCCCCGCAGACCTGCTTGCGGGCCCTAGCCATGAAGTTCAAAACTACCCTCGCACCATCTGCCATCTGGGGACACGTTAGTGCCTGCAGGGGACCTGCTCACTGCCCTCTCCTCGATTCCCCGGGGCGCTCGTGAGATACTGCGGGCCAGGTGGCTGTGGCCATCCCGCCAAGAAGGGTCTCTTTGCAGAAGCCCTGAGCCTGTCTGCACCGCCCCAGGGAGACCGAGGGCCCTCTCCTACTGCCCCGACTTACTGCAGGAGCTGGACATGTCCCCTGAGTTCTCTGACCTCTTCTGGTCCAGCCTGAAGATCCACTGCCATCTTCGAGAAACCAACGTGATGCTGGTTCTCAGCAGCACAGAGCTTGATGGCTTCAGTCGGCAAAGCAGGAGCCCGCTGGCTTTCCACTGGCGAATAGACAAGGACGGGGAGCAACCAGGGGCAGGGCCCGGCCAGGCAGGGGCAGGGCCAAGAGACCAGGGCCTGCCAGGGGTGTTGTGGGGGAGAGCCCATTTAGCGGTCCCTCCAGCCCTGCAAGCAGTGAGGATGAGGAAATCGAAGCCCCCTTTGCCTACTGCCTTCCCCAGCCTCCGCCTTCTGGAGGGCTGTCAAGAACCTTCTCTGGAGGGTCCAACTACCAGTACCAGGAGCTCCCTCACCGCCCTGCTAGCCTCGCTACCGCCTCCCCACTGCACCCCTTTCCAGCCCAGGTCGCTGGAGAGCAGGCTGCGTGTGACCTGGCTACGGTGCTATGGCTTGGACAGAGACAGATGGCTCTGGTTCCACCTGCCTCCAGGGTCCTGACCTCTCTCGGGACTCGGTCTCACCTCCACCTCCTCTCTGCTACCTTTCAAACCCATTCCCATTTTCGCTTCGCGCTCACTTTCGCTGGTTTCCCAGTTCATGGCCTGTGAGGAACTCCCCGCTCCACCCCAGCGCTCCCCGGAGTGAGACCCTTAGACCCACTGGCCACCTTTTCCCTGCAGGGCCAATGGAGGGCCCTAAATCCCAGCTCCTGCACAGAATGGCTCAGATCCAGCAGTTTGTGGCGCTGGTGGCCATGGCTATAGGCAGCTCTTCCCAGTACTCAACACTATCTCCTCCTACAGTCCCCTGGGCCCCAGTGGGAGGAGCAGGAGCAGGCTCTGGCAGTGGAAACGGGGCCTCTGGTCCCCTCTCCTGGGAGCATTAGCTGGTCTAACTGCCCAGAGGCCTGAACTGTAGGAATCTCAAAAACTTTTCTGCTATTTACTGCTCTTATTGTTAAAGATCATATAAGGATCATTGGAATAATTAATGAGTTGTGAAATGATGATGAGTAATAAATAATTGTCCTGAAAATAACACAAAAGTAGCTTGAAGAGCAGAATGTTCCATTGTTTCATATGCAATGATAATTTGAATATCTAAATTTCATAAAACTTTTTCTCTCCTCTATATATTCCATTTCAAACGATGACATGAAGGCCAAAGAAAGAAAGAGATGGGTAATTTGGAATTATTGTATTTTATGTTGAGAAAAGCAGCATATTTTCCTCTATAAATCTATATGTGCTAACCTAATATAAATAATTTTTATCTATTGTGCATGGAATAAGCCAGTGATCTTTTGGTAGTTTCTTATTTAAATTTATTATATGAGTAATTAATCAATTATTCAGTGATGGGGGAAGCTCTAGTTAAAATCATTATGTGAGTTAAGCAGGTAGATATTGATTAGCCAGATAAAAAATGATTCTCTAAGATTCAAAGTTTAATTAGAAAAGCATATATCTATGATATAAGGATACTTTATTCCTTAAATGCCATTTGATAGGAAGTTGTCTGCCTGAATGTACATACATGCATGCAACCCAAATCTGAAAAGAAAAAAAAAAACAGGAGAACTAATTTGCTCCTTGGTCCCAAGGTCAGTTTAAGTTGTGAAAAGACCCACTATGCCTTAGAGACATCAGTAATAAGGAACAAAGCTTGGACTCCTGTAATTGTCTAGTGAAATAATGAAGTGGGACTCAGGCTGATTGTACAGCCTAAATAACTGCCAAGGATACACATTATCAGTTCTTGTGACCTCTATGACACTTCTACATCTTTCTGTATAGTTATCTGATGTGAACACAAAGGCAACCCTGATCCCAGAGACTAGAGCTATAAAGAACTTTGTTTCATTTTTATATACAAAAAAGGCACTGAGTTAATAAGTAACAAAAATAACTAATCAGGCACTATTTTCCTTTCTCTTTATTGTTATATGTTATTTCAAAAGGGGGGTTGTTTCTGTTTGAGTTTTGTTCTTTAAAAAAGCTTCTTGGGAAAATGTGCGCCAGAAATTTCCCTGTGGTCTAAATTATTTTACTTGGTGATAATATGTAAATAATATTGACCTAATGCTATAGCATAAATTGCTATTTCCTTTTTTTTTAAAGCTGCCATCAAGTCAATATCAACTCATAGAACTTCCTAGAGATGCCTTTTTTTGGAAGCATGGGCAATTCATACTGCACATTGATTTAATTTACTTATAAGACAACCAGAAATACTGACTGCTATCAACCACTTTTTTCCATAAAAACGTAACTGAAAACTAAGGTCATTTCATTCAATTAGTAAAGCCTCTTCAAGTTGAATTTAGCCTCCAGAATGGCACCTATTTTAGCACATAAGATATATTTTTCCTACATTTAGCATTTCTAATAAGCATTGAAATTTGTTCAGAAATGGTGCACTCCTTATGAAACCATAAGGAAAAAAGAATGAAGATGCCTGAAAGCTTTGTCACAACTTGTTGTTATTTTGCAAGCTATGTGCTAATGATGTTGGGTGTGATGTGTCTGCTGTCCACAGTCCAAACTTCACAGAGGTACAACTTACGACCATCTTCAAAATGGACAATCCAGAAACAAAGAGCACGGCAGATGGCACCCTGCCTTTGGATTCCAACAAAATTGAAAGTCATGAGATCTTGGGGAAGAAACAACCAGGAATCTCTCCCACAGCCATAGAACTCAAAAAGCTGATCAGCAGAGCATTTGAAGAAGACCAGTCTTTGGACATGGGGACAATTCAGTTCATTGATGGTGAGTTGGGGGGTCCCATATTTCTGAGTTTTTCTTCATGCCGGTAAAGTGATAAGGTTGTGAGAATGCTTCGATGCTCCTGTCATGTTCACTGGACCTTGAACAGTCAGTCTGTGCCTCACAAAACAGTCACATTTCTACCTTACCCCACTTCCTCATTGGGTTTCATTTGATGAGCCTTTGGTGTCCTTCACGAGAAGGTGAATACCATGGTCAACCATTGGACAAAGCAGAGCAAAGAACCATGGAGAATTCAATTCCTGGCTGAATCCCTCCTCTCTATCACACAAGCCCCAGCAGGAGGCAGGCTGTGTTAGGTACCAAGTAGTCAGCTCCGTCCCATAGCAAACCTATGAGCAGCAGATCAAAACACTGCCTGGTCCTGCACCATCCTGACAATTGTTCCTACGCCCAAGTCTATCGTTGCAGCCACCGTGTCATTCCATCTCATTTTCCCAGATCTCCATCTTATCAAGCACGATGTCCTTCTCAGGGACTGGTCTCTCTGGCAATATATCCGAAGTATGTGAATTGAAGTCTCACCATCTCTGCCTCCAAGGAGCACTCTGGCCAGACTTCCTCCAAGACAGATCAATTTGGCCTTCGAACAGCCCACGGTCCTGTCAACAGTCCTCTCCAGCACCACAATTCACACGCATCCATTCTTCTTTGCTCTTCCTTATTCGATACCAAATTCCACGTGCAAATGAGGCACTTGAAATAGCTTGGCTCGGGTCAGGGATGTCTTAGTCTTCAAAGTAGCACCCCTGCTTTTCAGGAGACAGGTGGCATGCTGAAGTGAGGATAATTTTGTACAATAAAAATATTGTACCAATCTTAAGAAATGAGCCCTAGTGGTGCAACGGTTAAACATTCATGTGTGCCAATCTAGAAGGCAGCAGTTAGAGAGCAAGATGTGGCTGTCTGCTTCCAAACATTGCTGCCTGAGCAACCGTATGGGTCCCTTCTACTCTGTCCAGTCATCTCGGAATCAACTTTATGACACACAGCAGCAGCAACAACATTATTTAGGGATAGATTATTGCAACGTTTTTCCACCTAGACTCTTTAACTGTCCACCACCAAAAAAAAAAAAAAAAGCAAAGAAGAAACATCCAAACCTTGTGATTTTTTACCCACAGAAATCACTGGCCAATGGCCAGGCTCTGCTTCCAGCATTCAACCAGAGCTTTCTGCCACGCTTGCTGATCTCACGAAAGTAAGTGACTTTAGTGTCTTTTTTCTCCCTCACGTAGGCAAAAAATCTTTAAAAGCTTCCACCAAAAATCTGTTTAAGGTCTGAAAAATCCCCTTTGCAATGCCAATTATGCTTATTTTCTGAATAATCAGTGCTGGCTAAGCGACTTCCAGAATCTACATTACTAAAATAATGCGATTTCCACTTAAAATACCCTAAAATTCACAACTCCCAGCACTTTATTTAGATCTTTGTGTCAATTAGTGTTGGATTTTATTTCTGCTTTTGATAAAACACCTTATCAAAAACTGAAAAGAATCATTATAGCAGAAGATATTATTTATCTTTGACCTTCAAAATAAATGTAAATATAGGCATACTTTATAAATTTGTTCTTACGTTTCAAAGTCTTATCTAAATATTTGTTTGAGGACGTTATGAGTAGAGATCAATGCTCTAGAATATAAAATAGGAAAGGCACTTGGAAACTCCAAGTACTTTAGTTATATTAGTCCAACTCAGGCATATTTGGTTTAAGCCAACAGATCATTTTGTGCTACCCTTGTGCAACCACCTTCCTGTTTCAAAGTCTTTCTCCACGGTGAACTTAAACAAACTACCAAGCGATACACTTTAATTTGAATGATAAGAAATGCAGAGCACAGCCAATATTCCTTCTCAATATCCATCTTTCTACATTTATTCTTCAGGATGCTGCTTTGAGTTCAGGACTTTCTTTTGATCAATCCAGGTACGAGGCAATTGACAGAGCAGAGCATGGATTACAAGGTAAGTCTCTTCCCACCAACTCTGTTAACTGTCAACATCTTTGTCCCTACCTCATAGATAGGTGACAAAGTCATTTCTGATGCTACAGGAATGTAGTATAATTTGCCTACACCAGCACATCCAATGCAAGAGCAATTAGTGGAGCCACCCTCCTCTAAATAGGACCAAACTGAAAGCAAGACTCATAGCCATGCGTGGATTCCAGCTGAGAGTGAGCCTAATTGCCCCAGTAGAACCGCCCCTGTGGGTTTCCAAGATTATAACTCTGTACAGGCGCAGAAAGCCTCATCTTTCTCCCAAGGAGTGGCTGAAGACTTCGCCTTGCTACGCAGCCCAAAGAGTAGCACGACACCACCATGGCTTCAGCAGGTGCACACCCTTAAACAGCCTTCCTGAAACTCCACTTTCCAGTCCCACAGCCAGAACTGACCGCCTTTTCCTAGGGGTCTAGGGAAGGAAATGAAAACCAAAGGAGCACCAAATGCAATCCTCCCAGAACAGAAATCTCTTCTTGATTTCAAAACCCAATGTCTGTCAGGAGACAGTAGCTCAAAGGTCCAACTCTGTGACAGGCAGCAATGCAAACACATGGATTGATCCTTTACTGTCCATAAGTGAAGGCTCTCTTGACCACACATCTGAAGAGAAAGCTAGTGTCCAGGCTGACTCTTAGTATTGTCTAATCTGTTAACTATGTGCTTCTTTAATGAAAATTAGCTCATATGGTATTGATCGGAAAGGCTGTGTTTTAACTCTAAAATACTTTGGGTTCTTTTTTAATTTCTGAGAATGTTAATTTTTTGAGGCAATTTCATCAACTGGTCTCATGGTTTAAGAGAGAGTTTTAGCAATAGATGAAGATCTTTAAGAAAAGAAAAATCAATTTCCTGCAGAAGAACCTTCCCTAGTGCCAACAGTAGATGATTTGGTGTCTCCAAGGGTCCCTGTGCTTTCTAATATACAGATAGCTCCTGTAATGCTACAAATGGAGATGTCTCTAGGGACACACAAGATCCAGAATCTGTACATCTGATAAAGATGTACAGAAATTTTAAATGCAGATGCCAGGAGAGATTTGTTGTAACTTGTATTTTTCATAGGATTGCTATTTTGCTAAATTTGAGCTCTCATTATAAAATTCTACAGGTTTTAAGTGTTCTACCTCAACCCTATTTTTTCACAAACTCTGTACAATTATTAGTATGCAATTTGATGACATGCATGATTTTTCAAAAATGTGTCGTATAAAGAAATGATAAGCCAAATACACTAATTGAATTTGGCTTACAAGATTACCTGTGGACTGAGCCCCAGTGGCATAGTGGTTGTGCATGGGACTGCGGTCCACTGGGATGGAGGTTCAATTCCAACAGTGGCTCCACAGGAGCAAAGGCTGGGCCTCCTACTCCCACCACCAGAGGGCAGTAATGCTCAAAAAACAAAAAAAAAAGATTACCTGTTAATAAATACCCGTTGCATGATACAATTACCTAGTACCACTTTACAGACTACCTCTAAACTTAGTGACTTACAACATGAACCATGACAAGCAATGAGCATGATTCTACTGGGCTGCATGTTGTGTCGTCTGGGGTACCTCAACATGTGTTAAAAATCTAACTCCAAGATGGTCACTGAAATGGATAGTAAGTGCTTAGCTAGAATTATTGGTTAAGAATCCCATTTCCTTTATCTAGAAGCTTCTCAACAGGGTCATTTGAGCTTCCTCACCACATGGAAGCTGCAATCAAAGAGGCAGTATTCTAAGAGACAGAAAAAAAAAGGCTGCCAATCTTTCAAGGGCCGAGAAACACAGACTTTTCTCCCATTCTAATGACTAGACAGCCATAAAGTATTTCTTAACTCACGAGGCGGGAACATATATCCTGTCTAATGATAGGAGCCATATGAAAGAATTTCAGGTAAATTATAATATATCATAATCCACATACACCATTCTTTCAACATCTATCTCATTTAAAAGTTGATTCAAAAAAAAAACTTTCAGTTAAATAACTGGTATTAATGCTCACTGAATTTATCGCTTTCCTTAAGAAATATCATCAGCATTTCAAGTAGGCTAATAAAAATACTATTAACCAATGATAAAAGCGTTATTATATGTTCATTGCTTTACTGTTCTTACTCTATTTACACATTCCTCCCATTCATCAATACGCCACAGAACACTGTGTCTCAAAGGAGCTTAGAGATAGTGTAGTTCAACCACGATTTTCACAGATGAGAAAATCAAGGAGAGAGCTGTGAAGAACCTTGCTCAAGGTCACTCCATGACTGGTTCCTGAGTAAGGACCTGCATTCTTTTCCCTTCACTTATTATACTAAGTTTACCTTAAGTATCGCCCATCCCTTAAAGCTGTGCCCTCAAGCTTGCTTTGCTCTCAGACTGGGGCTTCTCTACTATCTCCCTCTTAATCGTCACAGTGTCATCTCTCACCCCAAATGAGAGTGACATAACTCTCACCCAGACCACAGAGAGCCTCCTAGTTAATCGGGCTAGCAGCGTTGTTCCCATCACTGTCTTGACTCTTGATTTCCACTCTCTTCTTGAAACGCCTTCCTTAGGCTTCCACAGAAAGACTCCTCTGTGGGTTCTCTGTGCTGGTTTCCTCGCTACTCATCCTCCTACGGGCTGTAGGATTAGATTTTGGTGGGTCTTTCACTTATTAAAACTTTATCTCACCAGCAGACTTGGCAATAAAGGAAAGTTCTATTAATCATGCAATTCTAGGTCTTCATGCTGACAAGATGGGAACTGGTTAGGAGAAAGTAATATAACACTCCCGTGGATCCGCACACAGACAATGTAGTGAGCTATGGGAACAGTTTCTTGTCTGTAACAGCTCTGCTACTGTGTACACCCAGGGTCTAAGGCCCCCACAGGACATGAGCCTCAAATGCCACAGAGCAGGCCAGTGCTATCCGCAGTTCTCAGAGAGTCTAGATTCAGACAGTGTGCCTCACTTTGGGGCTTTAGAGTGCTGAACAGAAGAAGTGTGTATAAAATTGATTCAGTGCTCCGTAAGTAAAAATCATATCTTATAACTGAGCTTTCGATTAGTATTGCTGATTTTTGACCCAGAGTTCAAACAAGATATGTTGCCGATTAAGAGCAAGTCCACATGCTGTCACAAACAGCCCAACCAGCAAGAGGAGTGACATCTCTCTCTCCCTCTCTTTTTAATTATTTTATTGGGGGCTCAAACAGTTCTTATCACAATCCATTGTGGGAATGATATCTCTTGTTTTTGGGGGGGCTTGGGGGGGGCATCACTGCCCTCTGGCAGGAGCAGGAGGCCCAGCCTTGCTCCTGGAGAACTGCTGCTGGATTTGAACCACCAGGCCCGTGGGCCATAGTCCTGCACACCACAGTCCCACACTCAACCACTACGCCACTGGGGCTCAGCCCTGGGAATGATATCTCTTAATGAAAAGTAAAGACCCTACCCAAATGAGCACTCAGACCCAGACGACCGCTTCCCTCCCTATTAAACAGTTTGTTCTGGGCTTCGCCTGTGCACAGGCAAAATGACAACTAGAGCTCCGAAGTTCTGAACCATGGTATTACTGAGATAATTTTAGCATGAAAAATTTTTAAGGTTAGTGTCACTAAACGCCCACCAAGCCATTAAAATCTCAGCAAAGTGCTCATGGAAATCTCTCGGCTTATGCAGTTTAATTTAGCAGTTAATCCCCTGAGAGTACATACAAAAGATGCCTCTGCAAAACTAAATGAATTGGTATGGGGCATAGAATTTGGAAGTCTCATCTTACAGACAGTTTTAGGAGAGGTGAGCTCAAGCCAGTCCTTGATTCTGGCTCACGGCCACCCAATATAGGTTTTCCAAGACTAAATATTTACCAAGGCAGACAGCTTCATCATTTTCCCTCAGGCAGTTGATGGGTTTTGAACTGCTGACCTTTTGGTTACAAATCCAGTTTAAAATCATTGCTATTTCATAACAAATGGGTACCAAAGCATTTAAAAGAAAATGCCAAATTCTATCCTTCACAAAGGGATCCAACATCTTCAAAAACATTAAATCATTAAAATATAAGCTATTGTGTTGTGTTCTAAGCACCATGGAATATTCCATGGCCAATTTTTAGCTCATTGGATTAATCAAGAGAAAAATTGCACAAGGCCTTCTCTTTCAGATTATGGGCTTTTCACTTGTGACGCTTTTAAAATGTAAGGCTGGTCTCTTAGCAAACAAAAATTTAAAACATGGTTTAGCAAATGGTAAGCATAGGTGTTCCCCATTGGACAGCATTTTGTCTTATATACTCCCATAAGGGAAACCTATTAAAATCAGCTTGCTTCCGATTTTTCTTCATCTGACAGCAGCCTTTGACTCCTTGGAAAGGAATCTGTGGGAGGAGTTAATATAAAGACACTCAGTACACAACCCACCACAAATGCTCCAGGAGGTCAGAGACTGGGCCCCACTGGGCGCAGCCAGATGCTGGGCCAGGTATAAAATATATGTTGACTGATTGAAGGCATAAGTGAATTTATATCATAGCACATCCATGAAATTCAGGGTTAATGAGAATAACCTGATTTTTCCTTTGTCTCTGACAACAGGGAAGCTCAGAGCCAAATCTATGATCTAGGAAGAGTATTCTGCAATACATTCTGATTGTACCACTGAAAATCAACTTTCATGCACTTAGATCTTCGCACAATTTTCTTTCTCATTTCTGAGATACACCTTCCTTATTTGAATGTGGCAACTTCCCATTGCTGTTAGCTATTTTGTCTCTTCTGTCTGATGGCAACATTGTGCGTGCAGAAGAGAACTGCCCTCTGCCGCATTTCCAGGAAGCAGATGGGTAGGCCTGCTGTCCAAAGTGCCTCCCAGAGGATCTGAAACACCAACCTTCAGCGAGCTAAGTTCTTAACCATTATGCTCTGCTGGGACTGCTTGTCAAGGCAGTCTCTGAAGTAGGACCAATTTACTGCAACTCCTGTTTGCCTTTTAAATTATGTTAATTCCCTGATTTATAACAAATGCTTCATTACAATCATCTTCCCTGGAAGCTTCTTAAATTATCGAAAAGGCTTCAAACCTGCTTGCTTTAAAGCAGGTGAGAATCTTTTTTTTTTTTAACTAAGCACCATTTGGTTATTTATAATATCATTCAAGGGCCATACATTTAATTAAGTCACCCCTAGTGAGATGGCTGATCTCTTTGATGTGGCATATGATGTTAGTTGGTATTAAATAATTCAAGAGTCTGTAAGCTGAGCATCCCCTATGTCTATATCCCACCACCACCATCACCCCCCAAAAACCAAAACCCTCACTGCCCTCCAATTGATTCTGATTCACAAAGACCCTAAAGGCAAAATAGTAGAGCAGAACTGCCCCTGTGATCTCTGAGACTTTCAATCTTTGCTAAAGCAGAGAGCCTCATCTTTCTCTCACAGTTCAGCTGGTGGATTCAAACCACTAACGTTTGGGTTAGCAACCCCAAGTGCAGCCCTACAAACCACCAGAGCTCCTTTCCCTTGTACTAAAACAGGCTAAATAAGAATTATGCACCTGGTTGGATTTAAATACACATGCTTAAAGACACAGTTTGCACACTTGAGTACCTGTAGGGGCAAGAGCTCATGCAACGCAAGGAATCCAGGGCAGATAAACTCCTCAGAACCAGTAATCAGGGTAGTGATACCAGGAGGGGAAGGGGATTTTTTTTGGGGGGGTGGTGTGTGTGGAGAACCGATCACAATGATCAACATATACCCTCTGAGGGATCAACGGTCAGTGTAAGACATGAAAAAAAAATAATTTATAAACTATCAAGGGATCATGGAGGGGGGGGGGGGGGGATTCAGCTGATACCAAGGGCTCAAGTAGAAAGAAAATGCTTTGAAAGTGATGATGGCAACATATGTGCAAAAGTGACTAAGATGATGGATGGATGGATGGATTGTGATAAGAGCCCTCACTAAAATGACTTTAAAATAATAATATTAAAATATATCAACACACGCCCCCAAAAAGAGTACCTGTATGACTAAGACATGAATTAAACAGAGAGCAAAAACTAATGAAGCTCCAGAAAGGTGCAAATTTGCAGTCCTGCAAAGAAAAGAATGACACATTAAATTTGAGTTTAAATAGATCATCTAGCTGTAGCATAAAGAATTGACCAGAGGGGGTAAATAGAAGCAATACGGAGAGTCTCATGATCCAGGCCTGGATTTGTGTGATGGAATGTAAAGATGGACAGAAGTGACCTTACTGGAGTGGCATTTAGGAGGTAAAGGCATTTGAAGAATTCTGAAACCATGCAGGGGCTGAAGAAGAAAGTCTGGGCTGATTAAGAGCAGTGTCTGCCAGGACTTCCTTGGGAAGCAGTAACATGCGTGGGAGCCCTAGTAGCCGAGAGGGCATATGTTGGGCTGCTAATATCAAGGTGTGCGGTTCAAAGCTACCAGCCATTTCTCAGAACAAAGATGGGGCTTTCTACTCTCATAAAGAATCACGGTCTCAGGAATCCAGGGGACAGTTCTACCCTGTCCTAGAGGGTCACGATGGGTCGTCATCTACTCAATGGCAGGGAGTTTGGTTGGTTTTGTTTAAGTACTATGCAGTTTCTCTACTGGATCTGTAATCTGGTTTGGTGACATCTCTCAGAAGCCCAGATGGTGTCCTTCTATCCTCTCATTAAAGAAGTCCTGGTGTCACCGTTCTTAAGTGCCAATCAACAGGTCAGGGGTCCAAAGTGAGCAGTGTCTTCGTAGTGTGCTTCCACAAAGATCTTAGTCTTGGAATGCCCACAGGGAAGTTTTACTCCATCCCACAGGGTCACTGAGAGTCCAAATCAACTCCAAGGCAATTGAGGGCGGGGATTCCTATCCAAGGGTTATAAGAGTGGCCAAATACATAACACCCAACACTGGCCCCTGAGGGCAACAGCAGCTTATTAATCACCCTCACAGGCACGGCCCAGGGCCCCACCACACACAAGGAAACAAGGAAAAGGAGGAACAAACCAGGCCCGAGGGAGGAAGACATTAGTGACCAGTGAGTGGGTTAACATCTTGTAACTGACTTATTTGACCAATTCCGTGGGTTAGCAGGAACCTGAAGACTGCTACGCAGTAATGAGCAGTGCTGAACGATCCTGGTGAAAAGCTATTTAGCGTGTGGGGTGAGAGTTGTCTTATCCATAGGGGTAGGGGGACTTGGAGTTAAGCTATCTGAGGTCCACCAGGATGCAGGTGTCAAGGCAGCACTTAATAATATTTGCAGATTTTACAATGAAACTGATGAACACAACCTAGAAGGCATCAGTTTAATTGGTTCCCGGTTCCTTGGCAAGGTCACTTTCCTCACTTCTGTCCCTTATTATAATTTTTTGACTCATATTCACACAAAGAGAAGGCCAGGCACATGTTCCACATGACGCTTTTGCTTGATCTGTCTGGTATTTTACAGAAAGAAAGGAAACTTGATAAATGTAAAGGACTGTGTCACCTCCAAGCTTAAGTGTAATGAATGATTCATACAGACTTGAGCTGTCTCTCTCTACATCCTCCCTCAGAAATTATCCTCCAGATTGTGTCACATTAGCAGCACTAAGAACAGGTAAAGAGACTTTCACCTCCCACATGTCCCCAAATCATCAAAGTTTTCATCGCCACCACTCAATAGTATGTGTTTTTATTTTGTTTCCATTTCTTATATCTGTCACATTTTTTATTTGTGGGTTAGCCACTGCTTTCCAGCCCTTCTTAGTTCTCAGAGTGGTCACTGGCATGTGACAGACTTGTATCTGTCTCTTGCTCACTCTAGCTGAAATGCCAGTGCCTCCGCAGTGCTAGAAAGACAGCACTGGCAGCTATCCCCACAGCATTAGATACTACATACCATGAAGCACAGCAACCCCTCACAAAGGAACTGAGACCCATGTCTCAGTTGTGTTTCCTTTTCCACTTGATGGCACTGAGACAATTTGAACAAGCCTGTTGAACTTGACTTCCTGAAATATCCCTAAGTAGTTTAAGTAGCTTTAAGAACAAGGAGAACATCTGAGTGTCTTCGCACTGATAAAGTAGACCCATTTTAAACTTAAAATCATATTGTTCAGGCTGAGCCCCAGTGGCATAGTGGTTGTGGGTGGGACTGTGGCCCACTGGGACGGAGGTTCAATTCCAGCAGTGGGGCTGGGCCTCCTACTCCCACCACCCGAGAGCACTGATGCCAAAAAAAAAAAAATCATATTGTTCTGCTACTCTCTGTGGAAAGTTGGGACATTTTCCATGAGATAAAAAAAAAAAATTAATGTAAGACAAAAGAGATTATGTGAACAATGAGTGAAGACATGGAGGATTATTTCTGTCAAAGATTCACAATTACTGGCCCAACCATGAGACAGGGTGTCCCTCACTGACCTATAGCACTACAAAGGGCAACACTGGAGACACAGTGTGGAAATTATGCCGAATCTGACCTCATCACACTAGCGTAAAACACTAAGGGCATGCAACAGAGTAGCAGGGAGAGCAAACCAATGAAGTCCTTAGGGAATACCAAAAATAGACTTTGGGACCAGGGCATGGCACCCCATCAGACTGACTGGAAAACACTCCTATGGGTTAACAAATAGACCCAGAACTAACTTATAGGCTTCACATTTTTGTCATTTGTTGTTGTTGTCAACTTGGTTTTTTGGTTTGCTTTGTCTTGTTTTTGTGCTTATTATTATCTCTACATATCTAGCTAGATAAGATAGATGGGGTAAACAATCCAGAGGGGAAAACAATGGGCCGACAATTCAGGGAGACACAGGAGAGGGGGAGATGGGAAAAAGGAAGTAGAGTGTCAAAAAACCCAGGAACAAGGGAACAACAAGTGATCTGAAATTGATGGCTAGGAGGGCATAGGATGCCTGGTGGGGCTTAATCAAGAGAAATGTAGCCAAAAGGAATTACTGACACAAGAATGAAGGTCAAACATGATACTGGGACAAAAGGAAAGTAAAAGGAAATACAGGAAAGAACTAGGAAGCAAAGGACATTTATAGACGTCTAAATACAAGAATATATATGTAAATATATTTATATACAGTTATAGGGAAATAATACATCTATGTCCGTATATTTGTAGGTTTAGTATTAAGGTAGCAGACAGACATTGGTCCTCTACTCAAGTACTCCCTAAATGCAAGAACACTTTGTTCTAATAACCCAGCATTCTGTGATGCTCACCTTCCTCACACAGTCGCTGAAGACAAAATGGATACATAATTAAAAGTGGTGAGAAAAGCTCAAGGTCCCTGGCTACCAAAAGATATAACATCTGGGATTATAACGGCTTACAGATAAACAAGCAGCATGTAGCCGAGAAACAACAAGGTTCACAAGGTAGAAGCACATCAGCCTGTGTGATCATAAAGCAACAATGAGATCAGGTATTGGGGAGCAAAGACTCAGAACAAAAAATCATGTCAATGTGAATGAGGGGAAGCATGGAATAGAGACCCAAAGCCCATCTTTAGACAACTGGACATCCCCTTACAGAAGAATCACAAGGAAGAGATGAGCCAGTCAGGGTACAGTGTAGCACTGATGAAACATACAACTTTCCTCTAGTTCTTTTATGTTTGCTCACCCTGCCCCCTGTCACCCACTATCATAACCCCAATTCTGCCTTATGAATCCAGCCAGACCAGAGTATGTACACTGGTACAGATAAGAGCTCACAACACACAGAATCCAGCACAGATGAACCCCTCAAGACCAATAATGAGAGTAGCAATACCAGGAAGGGAAAGAGGAGATGGGGGGGGGGGAGGGGAGGAACCTATCACAATGATTTACATATAACCCCCTCCCAGGTGAACAAGTGGGTAAAGGGAATAAAGCAGTCAGTGTAAGACATGGAAAAAGAATATTTCATAAGTTATCAAGTGTTCATAAGAGAAGAAAGGTGGGGGAGGAGGGAAATGATCTTAAACCAGCAGTTGAAGTAGAAGGAGCATGTTTTGAAAATGATGATGGCAACACATATACTAATGTGCTTGACACAATGGATGTGTGTAAGGATTGTGATAAGAGCTTTAAGAGCCCCCAATAAAGTGATTTAAAATAAAAAAGATGCAGCCCATCTTTAGAATTAGAATACATTATATATGACTACAATGTTTCCCAGACTAGACTTTGGAATAAATTAGAATTTCGTGCTGAAGTACTCTAAATTAAAATTTCAGAGCTTCAACATGTTTGTTGCCAGAACACAAAAATATCTCTGAAAGGAAAGATTAAATTCATAATAGACCACAGTGTACTCTCCATGTATTTCCTTTCTTGGAAACACACATGATATAGGGAAAATGCAAGCTAATAGATATAGGGACACATATACGTTATATTATCTTGGGGGGGGGTTTAATTTCAATTTTTTGTGTCTGTCATATTTTTTTCACTTTTGAGTTATATGGACAAAGCATATGCATGTCCTTATCTTACTTTAGAGAAATGGGACAATCACTAGGAAACCAGGCTTCTGAAAAGCATCTGTGGCGTTTCATAGGATCCTGAAGGAGCCCTGGTGAAGACATGACTGAACCACTAAAGTACAAACTAGCAAGCTGGTGGTGCGAACCCACCCAGTGATTGCACAGGAGGACTATGACAGTCTGTTCCTATGAAGACGACAGCTTTAACCCTGTGGGGCAGTTTCCAAAGGATCACTGGGCTCTAGCATCTGCTCAGCAGTGAAAAGAATGTTAGTCTGGAAATATATGACAGTCTCATTTTCCCTGTGTGTCTCTCCTGCCCCTCCCTCCGTCCAATTCGTCCCTCTATGAAAGTTCAGTACTAATCAGAGAATAGAGGATTCCCAATATAGAATGGCAAAACTTGTCTAAGTGATTTGAATTGTGATAGAAGCAAGTTAAAAGAAAACTTGCTTGTGATTTGAAAAACAACAACAGAGGTCTCTTTATACACGAAGTCGGCAGAGAATATACAAGTCCAGAATTGGAACAGGAATCGTCAAGTAATAGTTCAACCAGCTCATCGGATGCAGAGTGAAGCAGTAGCATCTGATGGAATGCCCTTAATCATAATGTGAAAGTGCACTTGTCAGTAGTGGTAATACACAGCCTGTGTTTGCAGGCATGAAATGAACTCACGGGAGAAGGGAGACGGTAAGAGCTACACATTCTACTATGGAGTCAGAATATACAGAAAGTATTCCTGGAGGGAATCTGTGAAAACAAAGTTCCAGGAGTGAAGTAAGTTGGGTGGTCAAAATATGGTCTAACCCCTGTCCATAGCACTCATTTCTGAAATCATCAGGACAAGGAGTGCTCATAGTGACAAGGATTTTTGCCTCCTATTCTCCGAAACTGACCTACATTTGTAGGCATCAGATTTAGGGTGTGCCAACAAGTGCTTCTCCTCTTTTGCCTGCTTTTGGAGTGGTAGGCCCTGATTGCGCAAATGGTTGGAAGCCAGAGAGCTATCAAGAGCAAACAAGGCCACCTGTGAGACTGGGAGGAAGACGTGTCAACATTTGTCTTCTTGTAGAGAATCGCACTGAGACAGAGGGGTGAAGAAGCAGCTCTTTCATGGAGCCAGGGAGCGCAAGTGACATTTTAGCTCTCCTTTGGTAGTAATAAACTCTGCCAGCAAGTAGATACCAACTCATAGTGACCAAATAGGACAGGGTAAAACTACCTCTGAGACTGTCATGTCACTCTCTGCAAGGAGTAAAAAGCCCAGTCTTTCTCCCAAGGTGAGGCTGCTGGTTTCTAACTGCTGACCTTTGGGTCACACTCCAATGCATGACCACTCTGCCCCCAGGGCTCCATGCCCTATGGTAGAAATCAAAATTAATCAAAATTAAAGATTCCCAATTATTAAAAGGAAGCTTTTGTCATGTGGTGGTGGTGTAGGACTCAGCATCTAGCTAGAGGTCAGTGGTTTGGACCCAGCAGCCCCTCCCCAGGAAAAAGATGTGGCAGTCTGCTTCCATAATATTAGAGCTTTGTGAATGCTTTAGGGAAGTTCCACTCTGTTCTTTGCAATCACAGTTTTTGTCCTTGTTCCTTGCCCATGAAGAAGTTCCAACTTATAACAACCCGACACACAGTATAATTAACACTGTCTGGTCCTGCATGGTATTCACACACACTGCTACGTCTGAGACCATTGTTGCAGTCACTGGGCAATCCATCTGGTTGAAGATATTCCTTTTTCTCTGACTCACTACTTTTCTATGAATGAATAAAGTAGGAGAATTTACAACAAGAGAAGTTTCAAAGCATTCTCCAGTGAGTGGGACCCAAAGATGGTCATTATCAATTCTCTTATTCAATATAAATATATATACACACAATTATATAGCCATTATTAAAATCAGTATGGTGCTTCCATAAGTAAATACAAATACAATTACCTTATGATCCTAAGAAAATTGTAAGATTGTTGAATCTCTCTACTAAGTATATACCCCAAAGAAATAAAGAATGCAACACAAGCAAACATATGCACACTTGTATTTATTGCAGAAATTTCCATAATAGCAAAACTATGGAAACAATCAAAAACTCTGATTACAGAAGAATGAACAAACAACTTTGGTACTTTCATATATGGAATATTGTGCATCAATAAAAAGCAATAAGAACACTCTTGCTTTTCAACAAGACATGAACAAAACTAGAGAATATTACACTAAGCAAAATTATGCAATCTTATAGGGATAAATATTTAATTACATTACTAAGCCTTTGAAGGTTACAAGAAGACCAGCGATGGAAGCAGGTACAGGGAGAGGAGAGACATAGTAAATTATAGAGGAAGGGAAAGAAAGATGGGGTGGGTAGGAAGGTGTTTAACAGGATATTATTACTGATTTCATTTTTGAAGTGGGCTGTACAACTATACAGAATATATCTCTTTAAAAAATGAGAGAGATTGAAGGTTCACTGTCTTTAAAACAAAAAAAATCTCCAGATTCCTACCTCTCAGATTTAATATTGGTCTGAGTGACTTTAAAAAAAGGAGGAAAAGTAAAATCGAAGTGGAGATGGAATCTTTAGTTACCTCAAACTCGTTTCAAGTGTGTATTTTTAAATGACCTCACGATGGACTTCAAGGTAAATACCAAATCTATAAAGATCATCAGTGAGACAATAAGGACTAATGTAAGGGCCCCACTGCAGAGGATAGACATACCACCAAACATAACAAAGGAAGGCCCACAGAGAGGAAGACAAAACAGATGACTAGGACCTACTAAAAATAAGACAGTTCATTTTAGCATCAAAAGACTTCACTGAAAGAGTAAAAAGAGAACCCACTAACTGGAAGAGGGAAAAACTGACACGGCACAACAGACAATGGACGAATCTCTAAAAGCTATAGAAAAATACAGTATCTCAATAAGAAAAAGGTCGTGATGCAGTTAAGAAGTGGGCAAAGAACAGGAACAGACAGCCCACCAAAAAATTGTACCCAAATGGCTAACAAACATACAAAAAATGCCTTTGCTCATTAGTCATCTGGGAGATGCAAGCAAACCAATGATGAAATATCCCCCTACACCAACGATGATGACACACTAAAAAAAAAAACAGAAAACACTAGAAGTCAGAACTCATATACACTGCTGGTGGGCCTGTAAATACATAAACCATTGCAGAAAGCAATGTGTCACTATATCAACAATTGGAAACAGCTAGCCCATACAATCCAGCAATACCTTTGTTGGATATATACGCATCAGAAACAAGAGCCACAACAAAAACAAATATATGCATACCCATGCTCATCCCTATTCACGATAGTGGGAAACAACCCAAAGGCCCACCAGCAGGATTAGTAAAGAAACTTTGGAAGAGCACACAACGGAATACTAAGCATGGCGAAAAACCATTGATGAACTACAAAACACCTTGTGACATGGATGAACCTGGAGAACCTCATGCTAAGTGAAGTTTGTCAATCACCAAAGGACAAATACTGTATGAGACCAATACCAGTAGGACAAAAACAAACAAACAAACAAGACGAAGACTTGCATTCCAAAAGGACCACACTTTGGAAGTTACCAAGGGAGGAAGGGACAAGGCAGGAAGATGAAGTGGTTGGGTATTGCCTTGGGTGAATGGAAAAATGGAGGTCCATTAGAGAGAGAAGAGAAATCAGAGGTGGGGGTGATGAGTGAATTGAACTATGGAATCCAGACTCGGTAGCGTGAAAGATAAACCCCTCCCCCACCTAATGCACATGCAAAATAAAAAAAGAAAAAAATTTTTAAATAGGAACATTTAAATAGATTAGGAGACTTATCAGACGAAGCCAGCCTCTGATAGATACATCCCGGGTTTGATAGGTACAGTTGTACAATGATAGTTATTATTATAATAAAGTTATAGAGAGCATGATAAAGAAAGAAATAATAAGAGTCAGACACATTTTATGGCAGCATGGTCACCTTAGTCCATTAGGTGGTCCATGTGGAGAGAGAGAAAGAGAGAGTAGTGGGGAGGTGAGGAGAGGACATGGGGACCCCAGAGAGGGTTAGGGTAAGAAGGAGAGGGGAGAGAGTAGGAGAGAGATTTCCTTTATTATGACCTAGTCTTATATGTCCTTTGGAGCCTTGCAAGTCCCCTAATTACAGGTAAGGACATATGTCACAGGAAAGGTTTATGCTCTAGGTACACGGTATAGGAAGGGGAAGGGAGGGGTCCCCATGTGACAACCTACATGGACCTAATTTCCTGATGGGGGCCTAGTCTTGATTGCCCTTGGGCGGGAAACTTTAGCTAAAGCTTTCAGGGCGAGTGACCCCCTATCCTAACAGTAGGGGGTTGGACCTATCTTTTGTGAGACACACAAAGACCTCTGATATCTGGAGCCTTTAGAGAGAATATCTGCAAACTTCTGACCTCCCACCAAATGCTGGCAAATAGTTACTAAAATTTGCTTCTTATTTTGGAGTATGAATAGTTGTGGGAAAGTCCTAACTTCATCCCATAGAGACCTAGGCCGAAACTCGCATGAATTGCTTCTTTTAGCTATAACTATTTTGGAAGCTGAAGCAAATTTTTAAGACAGCAGTACAAGTTGCATGCACTGGTTAGTTGACAGCAAAAGATGCCACCACAGGTAACTGTGCAATTTTCATGAACTTCTGCTCAAAGTGACAGGTGGTATCACCCTTCTCATCTTAAAAATGAAAAGATCAGAAAAATTGAATCTATGCATCACCTATTAACCTCCAAAAGGATTAGCATGTCCAGACCACTAAGTAAATCAAAAGGAGTTTCCTTTCCTTCGGCATCTGTTTCTCTTCCTTGGCAATAAATGAGATTTTTTTTTTTTAAATTAACACCTCTTCCTGACAAGTAGGAGGTTCTCTGTATTGTCAGATTAAGTAAAGCTCTTGCCAGAGCATGAAATTAACTTCATGCTAGGTGAAATGTTGAAACAAATACTAAAGCAATAATTTTAATAAACACTTACTAAATATTTCCTAATACCTGCATTTCCAATACCCACCAAACTTCATTTATAGAGAAGCATTGGTAGAGAAATAAATGAATACAACTATTTTTAATTAACAGTTTGTACTTACCAATTTAAGTAAGTTTACATTTAGGAGTTCAGACAACTTATCTCATGTGAATTTTGAACCAGATCTACATTGTGTCAAATGGCAAATTTCCAATTACTTTGAGGGATTCCCATAAGAACTTGCAACAACTTGAGTCAAATTTTCATTTGTATATTTGGGACGTTCTTGAGTAATCTTTCAGTAAATTTCTTTAACTTTGAAAGTCAGAGCATCCTGAAAATGCTAAGCAAATTATGCACGTCCCTCTTTTTTAAGGGTCTTGGGTGTGTTAAACTTGGGTAGAGATAGTTGTACATGCCTCATGACATTCAAGAAGCAGAATAAGAAATGTTTCAGCTGGAAATACTGGGCAGTAGAGAAAAGGAAGAAGGCCAGGAGACAGAAAGTGACTGAATTACATTGAAAGGGTTGAAAGAACCTTTTGATTGTGAGAGAGGTTGCTTTTAATCAAGAGACCATGAGGACTACAGATGAGAACTCAAACATGACTAGAGAACTTGTATATAGAACAATTGAAAGCAATACTAGGTGAAGCATCCAAGATGGGCAAAATTCCCATGCTGGGGATAAAGGGTTTCCTACAATGGAAGCTGGAACTACAGCTTGAGCCTTTCCTTAAGCAAATGCATCCAAAAGAATAACATTCTGTCCAACATGGATACTCCCGAGTGATCACTCTCCCCGGGCTCTGTCCAGGTGGCGTGGAGGAGCACAGGGACCAGGGCCCTGTGATGTACAGTTCTTTTCCACAACGTTGGAGATCAAGCCGGGCTGTGGGCCTGTGTCTGCATATTCCTCCAGCTTCTCAGAGTCTCATGGACAGTGACTGAGGAGGCAAACCATGCAGAAGACATGTAAAAAGAAAAAAAGAATAACATTCTGTCAAGAACTGGGGGAGGAAAGAACACACAACTAGCTCAGGGAAAAGAGAAAAGGAGATCTAAGTAAAGGAACCAGGTCCGTTCGTTCAGTTGGAATAACTCAAATTGCCACTGCAAAACTAATTTAGTAAGCTTCTTATAAGTCTGAGCCCTGCGGTGTAGTGGTTATGCATTGGGCTGCTAACGCAAGATCAGCAGTTCAAAACCACCAGCTGCTCTTTGAGAGAGAGGACTTTCTACTCCCATACAGAGTTGTTGTTTGCTGTTGTCGGGGGCTCTTGAGTCACAGTGACTTGTACACAACATACCAAAACACTGCGTGGTCCTGCACCACCCTGATGACTTATCCTGTGCTTGAGCCCCTTGTTAAAGCCATGGGGCCAATTCATCTCATCGAGGACCTTCCTCTTCCCCCTGCCCCTCTACTTAACCAAATATGATGTCCATCTCCAGGGACTGGTCTCTCCTAACGACATATCCATGGCGACGGTCTCGCCATGTTTGCCTCTAAGGAGAACTCTGGCCATACTTCTTCCCAGGGAGAACAGTTTCTCCTTTCAGCAGGCCATGGTACTTTCAATCTTCAACTCCAGCACCACTCTTCCAATGGATCCAGTCTTCTTCAGTCTTCCTTCTTCAAAAGGTTCAACTTTTGCATGCGAGACCATGGAAAATATCGTGGTTCGGCTTGCGCCAGGCGTACCTTAGTTCTCGAAGTGACATGCTTGCTTTTCCGTGCTCTGAAGAGGTCATGGTGCGGCAGATTTACCTTATGCAACTTGTCTTGTGGTCATTTGGCTGCTGTTTTCATGAGTGATCGTGTTCACGGAAGAAATACAGCCTTGAAAAGACGGGGAATAGTTCATCTGGCAAGCTCACAGGGGCAGTGCTACCCTGTTCTTCAGGGTCATAATGAGACAGTATCAACTTGAAGGCCGTGATTTGGTGTTTGGGTTTATAAGCAATATTCATCATGACTTTCACCTTGCTTTGAAGGGATGGGTTCTTGCTTTTCTTTGGATACAAGAGTATCAGTAGGAGATTACAGTCCTAAGAAGTGATCTTCCTAGAGGTGATCTTCCTAGAGGTGACAAGACATTAAAATGGAAGAAGGTCCCTACTGAGAGCTCAGGTAGGTTTCATGCCAGGTGAAAAATGTTCACTTAGAGTCCCTCTCAAGGAGCTTTTCTTCTCCCAAGATAATGAGGAATTTAGTCACAAAGAACAATAATGAAATGTGACAGCAAAACCTAAGCTCTACGCACCTTAAAAGAAGCCCTGGTGATGTAACTCAGCACCTGGCTGTGGACGCAAGGGCTGCTGGTTCAAACCCACCAGCAATTCAAAAGGGGCAGTGGGGGGGGGGGGGGGGGGGGGGGGGGGAGGAGAGGAATGATTGTCAGAATGATTCACCACAACAGTCTGCCTTAAAAAGACAGAACATAGAACCTAATGGTTGACATGACTCATCTTTGAATACCCTTAATGTTGAGTTAAGATCTTCTTTTTAAAAGGTATATTCCAAAAGGTTTTCTGATAGTTAAGTCTTTTTTAAAAGATTCATTTCTTTTTTAATCATGTTATTGGGGGCTCATACAGCTTTTATTACAATCCACACATACATCCATTGTGTCAAGCACATTAGTACATGTGTTGCCATCATCCTTCTCAAGACATTTGCTTGCTACTTGTGCTCTTGGTATCAGCTCCTCATTTTCCCCTCCCCTTGTCCCCCCTCCCTCATGAACCCTTGATAATTTATAAATTACTATTATTGTGTCATGTGTTACACTGTCTGACATCTCCCTTCACCCACTTTTCTGTTGTCTGTTCCCCAGGGAAGGGGTTATGTGTAGATCCTTGTAATCAGTTCCCCTTTCTACCCCACTTTCCCTCCACGCTCCTGGTATCACCACTCTCACCACTTGTCCTATAGGGTTCATCTGTCCTGGATTCCCTGTGTTTTCAGTTCCTCTCTATACCAGTGTACATCCTCTGGTCTAGCCAGATTTGTAAGGTAGAATTGGGATCATGATAGTGGGGTGGAGGAACCATTAAAGAACTAGAGAAAAGTTGTATGTTTCATCGTTGCTACACTGCACCCTGACTGACTCATCTCCTCTCCATAACCCTTCTGTAAGGGGATGTCCAGTCGCCGACAGATGGGTTTTGGTCTCCACTCTGCACTCCCCCACATTCACAATGATAATGATATTTTGTTCTTTGATGCCTGATATCTAATCCCATCTACATCTCCTGATCACACAAGCTGGTATGCTTCTTCCATGTGAGCTGTGTTGCTTCTCAGCTAGATGACCACTTGCTTATCTTCATTCTTTAAGACTCCAGATGCTATCTCTTTTGCTATACAGCATTATCAGCTTTCATCACCACATTTGCTTATGTACCTGCTTTGTCTTCAGTGATTGTGTCAGGAAGGTGAGCCCCACGGGATGTCAGTTTAATAGAACAAAGTGTTCTTGCATTGAGGGAGTATTTGAGTAGAGACCCAATGTCCATTTGCTACCTTAATTCTAAACTTATAAATATATGCACATAGATTTATTTCCCCATCCTCGTATATAAATGTATTTACATATGTCTACATGCCTGTATTCAGCTCTTAATAAATGCCCTTTGTCTCCTAGTGCTTTTCTCTATTTCCTTTCACTTTCTTCTTGTCCCACTATCATAAATAGCCTTCATTTGGGTTTCAGTAATTTCTCTGTTACATTGCCTTTGATCAAGCCCGACTAGGCCTCTCGTTCCCTCCTCACCACCAATTTTGAATCACTTGTTTTTCCCTTATCCCTGAGTTTGTTAACACCACTTCCTTTCCCCCACCTCCCCCTCCCTCTTCCCCCACCCCTTGGTCCAGTTATTTACTCCTCCAGATTGTTTATCCTGTCTATCTTATCTAGATAGACCTGTAGAGAGAAGAATATGCACAAAAACATGACAGAGCAAAACAAAGCAACAGAACAACAACAACAACAATA
>PVJH01026615.1:0-29982 GCA_004026705.1 Nesogale talazaci
GAGAGCAGTGATGCCCAACAACAACAACAAAAAATTTTGGTCTATGTGGAGCAACAAAAATTTTCATAGAACACAAAAATAGTATTGTAATATATTTATTTTAATTTTAAAATGCCGCAGGATGTTGTTAAATTGTGAAAAAACTGGACATCTGGTAACCTTATGTTAAAGGGATCTTTCATTTTCTGAGTAATTGGAAATTTCACTTTTACTCTTATTTCTCTTGCATTGTGGCCAGCGTAGATGATCTGTACCTTAGTGATTTTAGAGTTTTCATAGTTTTCTTTGTGGTCTAAAGCATGGTCAGTGTCTGTAAATGTCCCAAGACCACATAGACTGAGGAACAGGTAGGATCAAGTCTCTCCTACATCAGCGTAGGTTGATGGTTGACTCAATTCTGACCTAAGATGAATATCTCCTTTTAAAGCAATTTTCTGTGTGATTGCCTTTTACTAGTAGTATCTTTATAAAGCTGGCCTTTGTCTTTGGGAACTGGTATGAAAATGATAACAGCAACAAATCATGTGCTGTAACATTGTATGTGGTGCCTATTACTACTGATGTAAAGATGTAAGAAAAACCACCCAAACAAACAATTCTAAGTGCGGCTTGTTATCACGGAAACACATCCTAAACTGGGGGCTAGTTGTAAGCATATAGAATAGGAGTTGACATGCTTAGCCAAATTCATCTCCTAGTCTTTTTTTAAAAATAAATTTTGTTGGCACACAGTCACATTCATTTGTTTATGGCTACTTTCATATTGCAAATATATGGCCTGAAAAGTTTAAAATGTCTTCTATGGAAAAATTTTGTGGATTTTGGAAAAGTATAGAGGATCTGAGTACTATGATTAATAATGGAGATTTAATGAGGGACTGACATTAGAGTAGTTCCATTAAAGTACCATAGAACACTGGTAAAAAATCTCCTATAACGATTGCACTTCTGATGATTTCTCTTCATATCTCTGTTGGTCTTGTTTTATATTTTGGGGTGCTTTATTACTTGGGAGAGGAGCCCGAGTGGCACAGTGGTTTAGTAGCTAGCTCCTGACTGGAAGGTGAGTGGCTCAAACCCACCAACCTCCCTGCTGGAGAAAGATGTGGCTTTCAAGTCCATGAGGATTTCAGCCTTAAGAAGCAGAAATTTGGAGAATGATGACAACAGCAGGCAGGCGAAAGGGCTTGGCACAGTGTATGTATGTATGTATGTATGTATGTAGTGTGATAAGTGATGTACAAGCCCCCAATAAAGTGATTTTTTTTTTAAGAAGGTCATTTTCTTCACTAATGCTAATTCATTGAATACATCAGTCAAAAGATGGAGGGGATAAAAACGAAGCTTATGCAACAGTTCTAGTCTGTTCTATAGTCATTATGAGTCAGAATCTTCTTGATGGCAAAGGGTATGTCATTTGGTGCCTAAAGGTTTATGATGCCTGTATCTTCAATATGTAGGAACTATCCCTCATTATTAAATGTTCTTTGATTTCTTAAAGTACCATTTTTTGCCTCGATTACAACTTTGGTTGATGTTGATAGCTCTATTTCATCTTAATTTTCTTACCTGGAGGAAGTTACTTAACTTTGTGCTTAATGCATAATACCTGTTAATTAATAGCTATTATTGTTATTGTTTCTTTTGTACTTAACTTTCCTTCTTTTCCCTTTTTTATGTTCAACCTTTCCAAATACTCCTTTTTAGGTAAACTAGCTATATAGATAATAGCTTAAAAGACAGGCTGAGCCCCAGTGGCATAGTGGTTGAATGCAGGACAGTGGTCCACCAGCTTGGTGGTTCAAATCCAGCAGCAGTTCTCCAGGAGCAAGGCTGGGCCTCCCACTCCCACCAGAGGGCAGTGATGCCTAAAAAAAAAAAAGATAAACAAAAAAAATCATGTATATTTAGTGTAATAATATTTGCTTGTTATGGTCAGTTTATTTTTGATCATATGATCTGCTCGCTCCAGTCCTCTTTTATTAGACATTTTTATGTCATCTGGTTTGAGATCTCCTGTCCTAGTGCTGAGGGAGAGTTGCTGGGCTGCTAGCCACAGGTTGGTAGTTCAAGACCACCAGGCTTTCTGTAGGAGAAAAATGAGATACCCCATGTAGGGTCTCCATGAGTTTTTACTCCATGGAATTTACTCGATTACAGTGGGCTTGACCCGTGGTTCCTTGAAACTATTGAAATAAAATACTTAGAAGATGGAATCTTTGAGAGCTTTCAGTGAGTGTCCCAGTATGCAACTTCTAGACATTTTCTCTCTTAGAAATCCTGGGGTGCAGAAAGCGACTTAAAAGCTCCATTCGAATTGTAAGTTTGCTTTCCCCCCAGATGACTTCCTGCATTTTATTTTCTGGAATGCATGTAAAGTCCGTATGCTTTGTTTAGAAGATGAGGAGCAGGATGATGATTCCAGTCATGTCCCTGAAAGTGTAGAAATAGGATGAAGACTTGGTAGGCTTGTTGTGCTTGCCCGCGGTAGTGTGCCCTGTTGAGTAAGCCTTGAACTGTTAATCCCAGGGCCAATGGTTCAAGCCATCCACAGCTTTGTAGGAGACCGATGAGGCTGCCTGATTCCTGAAGGGTGTGTGGCCTCTGAGACCATACAGCAGCACAGGTTCTCCACCTGTGGGTCGCTTCATAACAGTAGCAACACTACCGTTATAAAGTAGCAACAAAAAGGATGCTGTTGTGGGGTGGGGGGAGGGTCACCACACCAAGGGTCACCACACGGGGAAGGTTGAGGACCACTGTCATGTTACGTGATAGGCTCACTAGGGCCTGGAGTGGTCTCCATGGCAGGGAGCCTTTAAGGTGGCAGGAGGAGTTATTTTCCCTAGTTGTTGGGGAGAAGCTCAATCCAGTGAAATGATTCAGACATTATTCACAAATTGCTGCCATGATTCATCCCTGTTATGGCATCAGATGGCTACTTGGACAGTGGATCCTGGAGGTTTCTCTCTAGTTACTTTCCATGTATAGTGAATGCTTCATCCAGGCAGAGAGATATCGGTGGGACTCCTCCCTTGTCTTGGAAGAACTCATTCTGGATAGAAATGCAAGGATTAGCACCAGCGCATACTCACCTTAAAAAAAAATCCTTTCTCCCTATGACTCACATCTTCTTATCAATCACTTGCCTTGAGTAAATATTCATTGGTTAGTCAGCCTGAGTCCAAAGCATTTGCTTCACACCACAGTGGAGCGCAGTCCATCTCACAGCATGAGAGGGTCTCAGCTGAAGAAGCTTGTTATCTAATAATATGCATGTGTTATATATAACACATGGTCATATTTCTAAAAATGAACAACATATGAATGTAGGACACATCTATGGAAAGATTTGAATGACAAGAAGTACTTCAAAAAAAAGAAGTACTTAATTATTGTATAAAATCTCTGAAGGACTTAAAAGTTGAGAATGAAATGAGATTAGTGGGTATGTTAGTTCGAGTAGACTAGAGAAACAAAATCCATACACACACATATGTATATAAGGGAGAGGCTTATATACAAGAGCAATTGAACATTGAGAAAAACATGCCAACCCAGTCCAGTCCAAGGTCATAAGTCTGATATTAGCCCATATGTCCAACCATATGTTCAGTCCAAGGTCATAAGTCTGATATTAGCCCATATGTCCAATACCAATCTATAAGTCCTCTTTAGACTCATGAAACACATCAGTGGTGCCAAACACAGAATGACCACAAGCCAGTGTGTGGAAAGTCTTCAAATCCAGTGGTGTCGCTAGCATCTCAGTGCTGGCAGGAGTCTCTGCGTGACTTCTCTAGGTCCAGATTTCTGCCCGCATCAGGGTAGGTTCAAGTGGCTTCTCCTCAGGATGTCTTGCAGACAGCCAGACTAGTCAATCAAAGTGTCTCGAGGGAGTGTAGTCAGTAGGACGTCTCAAAGGAAGTGAATGGAGAGAGACGGTGTCTCCACCTCCAAGGAGGAAGGACCACATTTCCCAGATGCTGAGAAGCATCTCTTTGGAGACTTCTGATGACTCCAAATTCCCTACTAGATAGAAAATACCGCAGAGAGGTTTTGCTTGTGGAAAGAAGTGGAAAGGGGTGTTGGGAAAGAAGGGAGGATAGAAAGGTGGACCAACTGGAGAAATGCTTTCAAGTTAAAATTGAGCATGAATCTATTGGGATAAACAGGATCAAGCTAATATTATTTTAACTCCTAAATCCAAATAGCCTTATCCAACCCATCTCTCTTGCTATTTTTATGTTTTTGTTGAGAATAAATGAATCAAGGCACACCAGCCCCACCATTTCCATACACACAATTCAGTGACACTGATTAAATTCTTTGTATTGTGCAACCGTCCTCCCCCTCTTTTCAGAGCCGGTCCATCCTTAACAAACTCACTGCCCCAGGGTTTCTACCTGACCTTTCAAATTGCCTTCCAGATCATTCTTATAGATGTCATGTAGAGCAAGATGCCCAAGGTAGTCATTTCTTAGTTCAGCTAAACAATCATTTGTTTTTAAGATGATCTCAGGGGGTATTTTGGGTTTGTGGTTTCATGATTATCTCAGGGCAATAGTTTATGGGACTCATCCTGTCTCCAGGGCTCCAGGAAGGCTGGATTGCATGAAATTCTACTCTTTATTTCCCTCCTTTTGACCAGTTTTCATCTATAGAATCATTGTGAAGTAATGCTAGCTGGTCGTCCTTCTGTTCGTCTGGTCTCAAGATAAAGGAATCCGTTAATTGTTTATGGAGGTAATTAGTCACACATTCCATATCCTGCCATTTCAGACTCCTTCCTGGCCAGTCCAACCCCCTCCCCCAGCTCCCCACTGTTCCAACTGAATTGGTACCGATTGTTGTTCTTTGGCTAGCTAGTTACAAGCTTTGAAGACCTCCGGGACAATACAATGAACTAGGGAAGTAGAACCGAAGCATTGAACACATTGTTAGGCCAATTGACTAGGCTGTCCCATGAAGGCATAACTTTCAATCAACCTGCAAATCAAGAGACCAAATTCCAGGAGGTTTTTGTTGACACATAAATAGCCTCAGCAATGACTCCTTTTGTTGTTGTTGTAAATAGATCTATCACATAACTTTTAACCATTCTACTTCACATAGGTGTGTGATGCCTGGATGATGAAGCTTTCTACTCCTATAAAGAGGGTGTTCAATGAACTGATACAAGGACTCAAGTGGAAAGAAAACGCGTTGAAAATGATGGGGGCAACATATATGTACAAGTGTGCTTGAGGCAATTGATGTGTGGATTGTTATGAGCTTTCAATAAAATAATTTATCTTAAAAAAAAGTTACAGTCTGGGGCTGAGCCCTGGTGGCGTAAGTGGTTGACTGCGGGACTGCTACTCGCGGACTTGGCACTTCAAATTCAGTAGTGGCTCTTAGGAGCAGCACTGGGTAGCGCTCACAACCACCAGAGGCAGTGATGCCCCAAAAATAAAAAATTAAAAAAAAAGAATTCATAATGAAAAAAGTTACAGTCTTGGAAATCCACAGCAAAGTTCTACCTTGTCATATAGGGTCCCTATGAGTTGGCATCAATTTGATATCAGCGAATGAGAATGTACTGATAGCAATGACAAGAATGACAACAATCAGCCTGGTTTGTAATCCAGGTGGATTTTCATGAAGGATGGGGGAGGTTGCGGGTTTTACAGTCTCATGAAGGGTCCATGCTATTTCAGGGCAGTGTGCCAAGCTGCACAAAAGCCAGGTTCACAACTGGGCAGGAGCAGCCTCATGAAACAGCACCCCACACCTGCGGTACTGAGGCCAGAGAGGTTGAGGCACGGCACAAGGGGGTGGGGGGCAGGGAGTCAGAGGGGCGAGAGTGTGAGCCTGTGGCCCTGACCAGGCGCAGGCCCAGGCCCAGAATGGTGGCAGCACCTGTGCCCCTCCTGCTTCTCACCTGCCCCTGACCAGGAACGGGGTAAAAGAGAATGGTCTTCCTGCAGCCAGAGTATTTCAAGCCTCAGGTATGGGAGGCATGGTTGATAGTATTGGTTGACCCCCATTGGCTGTGTTTCCGCCCTGGGCTGGCTCACCACTCCTTAGGCACCCTGGTGGTCCCCCTCTCCTGGGAGGTCACCATATTGATGCTGAACTTAGTGCGAACACCCGATCGGCACAGTGCACTGCAGCCCAGAACTCCTGGACTCAAGCGATCCTCCAGTGTCAGCCTCCCGAGTAGCTGGGACTACAGGTGTGTGCCACCACGCCTGGCCCCATTGGCTGTGTTGAGTCCACTTGGGTGATGTCATGAACTTGGGCCTAGTTTGGGCTGCCCAAACTAGGTGTTCCTCCCTCCTGGCTGGGGGCTTGAATTGGAGCATGCTCAGTTAGGGGCTCTTCATAGGCTGCTAAAGGTCACCTGATTTCTTTCCCAACCTCCTCCAGGGGCTCTCTGCAGGCATGGGAGGGCCACTGCACCCCCTCTCTATCTAGCTATCTAACGCAACAATACGCTTCATTAATTTTTCTCTTGCTAGCTCCTCCTTTTTCCCTCTCCTGGTAAAACCGACCCGCTGCCATCCGGTGAACTCTGGCTGATGGTGACTTTAGAGCGCAGAGTAGAACTGCCCTCGGGGCTTCTGAGGCCGAGTCTGACGCCTTTTTAAATTCCACTTTATTAACATGTCAAATATCAGAATTTCAGTACTTATCAAAAGGAAGTTCTAGAATAATTCAGCTTTACTAACAGTGTTTTACACATTGTAGATCCTATAGGGACAGCAAGTAGGATAAGGGACGGTGGGGGGTGGGGGGGAGTGGGGTCCAGTGCTGGAGGTGGGTAAAAGGGAGAAGATGTCATGGAGTCCATGTAGGAAAAGAATGTTTGCAAACTGATTGTGGTAACAATTGTACAATTCTATCTGACAGGATTGAACTATGGAATGACATGGTCTGTGTGTTAAATCCAAACTAATGAAGAAATAATTTTCATGTATACTAACTCACTAGTTCCTAAATTTCTCCCTACCTGTACTACAAGGGTTTTCCTATAATACTGGTCATCTAGGTCTATTGGTTCACATTTTGGAATAAAGATATATAAAGATAGGGGTGTTCTACTGTAGTTTAACTTAAAAGGTATTCACATTATGTCTGCTTGGGTTTCAGTTGCCTTGGTTCCCCCCAGCCCCCCACAGTTTTATTGGCAAATAATTGAGAAAGCATATAATTCAATAGTTCAATTAGTTATTCAACCATATCAAGGAGAATCGTACATCATTGCCACATAAATTTTAGAATATTCTCCCACCCCCATGGTTAAATCGTGTTTCCACCTATAGTATAATTGGACAGTCCCTCACAGAAGGACTGCACCAAAGGGAAAATATATCCAGAGGGTGGCATGGCACTGATAAAACACATAACTATCCTCTAGTTCTTCAATATTTCCTCCCCTTATTAACATGATCTGGGTTTTACCTCTTTAATCGTGTTAGACCTGTGTATGCTCATTTGTATAGTTAAATTCAATACATGAAAGCCATGTTAGAAAAAAAAAAAGAAAGAAAAGGAAGCCACGTTAGATAACCCTTCAGAAAGAGTACCTGGAGTAATGATTCCTTGAGGGAACGGGAGGGGGCTGACAGCAATGATGACGATATAACTCCACTGGAGGGGAGTGATAACAGAATTGTAGGTGAATGGATACATTGGATGGTGTTAGATATGGCAAAATCATAACAACAACAACAACAACAACAATAAAACATAGCAAGGGATTTTAAAGTGACAAATCTATGTACATCAGGGTTCTGGAGGGTAGGGTGAGGGAGGGAGGGGGTAAAGGGGAACTCTTCAAAGAGTTCAAGAAGAAAGAAAATGTTTTGAAACCGATGGTGGCAGCATTTGTACAATTATGCTTGATCTAATTGAATTATGGATTGTTAAAATATCTGTAAGCGCTCCCAATAATTTAAAATTGATTCTTTAAAACAATGAGTTGGACAATCACAATCAGTTCTAGTGCTCCCTCTTCCTCCTGCCTTTTTCATTTATTTCTGAAATCTCCTTTCCCTTCCTATCACCTTCATACCCCTGCATTCCCTACACACCCTTGTATTAGAAAAAAAGAATGTATAAGAAAAAAAAATCGAAATGAAGTTGTATGTCACTAAAGATCCAATTCCAATTCAGTTTTTACTTTTCCTTCTTTTTTAGTGATGCAGAGTAATAGTTAGATCTGAGAGGTAAGGAATCTGGAGATTTTATTTATTTATTTAAAATTTATTTTTCTTGTTAAACTTTCCATTTCTGCCCCCTGCCCCATGCTTCTCACCCTGTTCCTCACACAGCCTTTTTTTTTTTTTGTGGGCATCACTGCCTCTGGATTTGAACCGCCAAGCCTGTTGGCTGCAGTTCCGCACTCAACCACTTAACGCCACCGGGGCTCAGCCCCACACAACCTTCTTATAGTCATCAAAGTCTTGTCTCTTGATGTATAAAGCACATTTCTTCTTTGTTTGTCCTTATAACATTGGTCATATTAAATATCTATCATTGTAAAGTTGACTGAATTTGCTAAGCTTGATATTCTCTAGCTTTGTCCATGTCTTGTGGTGTAAAAGAGCTTCATCATTGTTTTATATTGGTGCATAAAACCCCATTGTATGAATGTACCAGAGTTTGTTTACCTATTCCCCTACAGCTGGAGTTTTGGGTTGTTTTCACTTTTTTGCTATTATGAAAATTGCTCCAAGAAACATAGGTGTACACATGTCTGTTCATTTTACACTCCTAATTTTTTGGGGGGATGGTGGTGGTGGTATATACCCAGCAGAGAGATTGCTGGATCGTAAGGTAAGGTATTTGGATTTGCCTTTGTTTAAGAAGGGCCATGCAGATGGCCATAGTGATTGTACACTTCTGTTGTCCCACCAGTGATGTCAGAGGCGTTGGCTCTCTCCAGATCCTCTCCAGCAGTAGTTACTTTACGTTTCATTGAATTTTGCCAAAAAGTGTCGGTGTGAAGTGATAGCTCATTGTTGTTTTCGTTTGTATTTCTCTTTTTGCTAATGATGGTGAGCCTTTCTTCATGCTGTTGTTGGCTGCCTTCCTGGGAAATTCTCTATTCATATATTTTTTTTTTTTGGTATCACTGCTCTCCGGTGGTGGGAGTAGGAGGCCCAGTCCCACTGCTGGAATTGAACCTCCGTCCCAGTGGGCCGCAGTCCCACGCACAACCACTACGCCACCGGGGCTCAGCCCCCTCTATTCATGTCTTATGCCCATTTATTGATTGGATGATTTGGGTTTTGCTAGTTGAGCTGTTGTAGTTTCCTATAGATTTTGGAGCTTAGCCCACATTCTACTCCTGAAGCAGCTGGCGGATCCCACTCACCAGTCTTTGGGTTAGCAGCCCAGCCCAGAATCACTCTATCTCCAGGGTCTCCTGCCCTTGGTACCCACAAAGAAGTTTTCATTTCTATACATTTGCTTTCCTTGCCTTTTCGTGTAAGTGTATAGTATGTGTCCCTTTGTGACTTATTTTATTGAGCCTACTGTCCTTAAGCTCCATCCATATTGTAGCATGTATTAAAAGTTACTGGTGGAGTAATATTCCACTGTCTGTATATACCACACATGTATTCATTGATCTGTTGATGGGCATCTAGATTGTTCCCACCATTTGGCTATTGTGAATAGTGTTTCAATGAACATTGAGATGCACGTCTCTTGACTCTCCGATTTCAGTTAGTTTTTGCTGTAAACCCAGGAGAGGAACTAACTGCTGAGTCACTTGGCAATTCTCAGGGGTCTTGATAACCCTGTGTGTCAGGCACTGGACTGCTAAGCATAGGGGCTTTGGTTGAAACCTACATGACACTCTTCAGGAGAAAGATGAGGGGGTCTGTAAAGACTTACAGCCTTGGAAATGCTAATTGATAGCATCACCAGGAGTCAGAATTAATTCCCTGGGAAGATGCAGATGGTAGCTCTAGTTTCCTGAGAAACTACCATGCTCTTTTCCACAATGGCTGGACCATTTTGCATTCCTTGCAGCAATGGATACACTTTCCAATTGTCTCACATCCTTACCTACATGTTGTTTGTTTTCTCCCCCCCCCCACCAGTTTTTTTATTTAGCCTTCTCATTGTGGCTTGGATTTGCATTTCTATGATGGTTAATGTTGCTGAGCATCTTTTCATTTATATGGTGGCCATTTGAATGTCCTCTTTGGTGAGATGTCTACTCAAGTCCTGGTCTAGTTTGTGGTTGGGTTATTTATCTTCTTGTTGTTAAGTTGTTGGACTTTTTTTTTTTTTGGTAAGCATCATTGCCCCCGGTGGGAGTAGGAAGCCCAGCCTTGCTCCTGGAGAGCTACTCCTGGATTTGAACTGCTGACCTTGTGGGCCACAGTCCTGCACATAACTACAACGCCACCGAGGCTCAGCCCAAGTTGTTGGACTTTTATATAGATTAAAAGTCATTTATTGAGAGCTCTTACAGATATCTGAACATTACATAGTTCTATCACATCAGGCAGTATTGTGTAATTGCTACTGTAACCAGTTTCAGAACTCTTTCTTTCTTCTTGAACTCCTTGATTTCAGATCCCCTTTATATCCACCCCAGCTTCCATTTTATTTTATTTTTGGTGCATCTTTTATCATCAAATATATCCATTTGCATGCAATTCTGTTGTGCACTTCCCTTGAGTGGGGTTTTACAGTCATCAGTGCTATCAAATCCCACTCCTAACAGTGCCCCCTTCCTATTCTCTCAGGGAACCATAACTCTAAAGTGACCAGATTTTAAGTGGGACAACATTGATAGGGGGTAGGGGGTGTTTTTGATTAAAAATTTGGTCTTTATGGAGCAACAAAAATTTTCATAGAACACAAAAATAGTATTGTAATATATTCATTTTAATTTTAAAACACCATGAGACATTGTTAAATTGTTAAAAAGCGGACATCTGGTCACCTTACATTACTCCTATTACTGTTTCTGAAGGGTTATATATCTTGGCTTTCATGTATGAACGATCATAATTATATAAGATTTTTATCGTAGATGTGGATTCTGAAGTATTGTGTCAGCATGACTTTTTACTTTCTCATAAAGTCTTTTTAGGAACTTTTGTTTGTCTTTTGCAGTTGATGCATTTTAACATAATCCACGGTTAAAAGCTAGGCTTAACATCATTGCCCCTCCATTTTCTTCTAAGAATTTTCTGGTTTTTGTTTATACCGCCGGCCTCTCTTTTTCACTCCCTTTTAGTGTTTGACTCCATTCATCTGTTTTTGAAACTGCCCCTTGGCTTTTGTGACATCACCCAACTACCCCCACTCTCAGAGTTCTTTTCTGATGGCTACTTATGTGGAATGATGATCCCTGTGGTCCTGTCCTTGGCCTTTTCGCTGATTATATACATGCACCCGATGTGACTTTGTGTCCTCTTAAATCGATACCTGTAAAGGCCAATCACTCCCAATCTATGCCTGCAGCTACAACCTCCCTTGAGTGTCAAACCAATCTGGCCAGCTGCAGACAGTCAGCACAGCATGGTCCCTAGAGCCTGGTGTACGAGGCATGTGATCAGAGACAAGAAATTTAATGTCTCTGTGCCTCAGTGTCCTCAACTGTAAAGAGAGGGAATGCTAACAGTGTGGGAATGAAATGAAACAGTGTGCGACTCAGAGTCACCTTTCAGGAGGATTTAGATCTTTTTCCTGAATGCCTCCACAGGCATCTCCCATATTTGTGTTATATCCTACCAGGCTAAACTTTTCATCTCTCTTCATGAGCCTGTATTTCTGAGTTTTTTTTTTTTTGTTGTTGTTGTGGCATCACTGCTCTCCGGTGGAGGGAGTAGGAGGCCCAGCCCCACTGCTGGAATTGAACCTCCGTCCCAGTGGGCCGCAGTCCCGCGCACAACCACTACGCCACCGGGGCTCAGCCCTGTATTTCTGAGTTTTAAGTATCCATCTACTCAGTTGCATGAGCCAGAAGTCTGAGAATTAATCTAGATTCCTTCGTTTCTCAAGTGGCCTCTCTTCTACCTTCAAAACAATCTCCCACAACCCTGCTCATCATTCATGCCTTGTCTTCCAGGTCTTTTCCCTGAAGCCTTTTTATTTTCATCAAAACTCATTGGGTCGAAGGGATCACTATTTTTTCATGTGCACTCAGCCCTCCAAGCCCAGGCTGGAACTCCAGCACGACTCTTGTTCTCCCAGAGGCAGTGGTCCCTGTGTTTGGTCTGTGGGATTTGTACTCTTAGCACAACCCCGGATGCTATCTTGGCACTGAAGCAGTTGTTGGCTGACAGCATGGTGGACTGCATACAGGGTTGTTTGCTTTGGAGACTTCTCAGCAAGCCTTCCCTTGGCTATAGGAGGGTTCACATGAAGAGAGGCTGAAGTCTGGGAGGCCAGTTTCAGAGCTCACGATAGTGAGTTAGAGATGAAATGACGAAGAATCAACATAATTAAGACTTATGGTTACACTTTGGGCTCCTAACTTCAAGGTCATCAGTTTGATACCACCTGTCACCTCGAAGGAGAAAGAGGAGGCTTCCTACTGTCATAAAGAGCTACAGGCTTGGAAACATGGGGCAGTTCTACCTTGTACTACAGGATTTCAATGAGCTGGCATCGACTGAATGACAGTGACTTTTTTGTTTTGCTTTTTAGGTGATAAATGGACAGTCTCTAGCTCAGTGACTTCATCTAAGACAGTGGTTCTCAACCTGTGGGTCATGACCCCTTTGGGGGTCAAACGACCCTTTCACAGGGATTGCCCGATTCATAACAGTAGTAAAATTATAGTTGTGAAGTAGTAACAAAAATAATGTTAATGGTTGGGGGGTCACCACAACATGAGAAACTGTATTAAAGGGTCGCGGGACTAGGCAAGTTGAGAACCACTGATCTAAGAGTCAGGTCTTCTCACTTACAAACTGGAGGTTTTAGTCGGTCGCATAAACAGTAGGTAAAAACACAGTAAATCCTTTGTAGATCACCTGGCTCATCATAGGACCCAGTATGTAGCAGTAGTCATCGCTGTTTTTCTTCATAAACAGGTTGTGACCGTTGCTGTTTGTAGAGGTCAAATTTAACAATACAAAAAATGGGGAGGAAATTAAAATCCTGGGAAGCAGGTGCAGCGTCAACAAACACATGCTGTTTGACGTGTCCTGAGGGCAGACCTTGTCAGCTAACAGAGAAGACAAAGCCGATGCGGAGGAGGGTGCCATGGGCTTGTGTGAAGGTGCGGGGTCCCAGGGTGGGGTGGGGTGGGGTGGGAAGGTTCTTGCACAGTGTCAGTGCAGGCAATCATCTCTCCTGCCCTTCCTTAATCTCTCTTGAATGGCACATCATCCCCAGATCACACAATTCAATAGCTCAATCTGGTCAAGAAGACCTGTACAATCCTTAGCATGTATTCCCTTCTTTCAACCTTTGTCTCCTGTCCTGACTCATTCCAAAAGGATTTAAAGCAGCACCAAGTGGTTTCAGAGTATCAATCATGGTGATCCTTCTACAGGGAAATTTCCGTCTTTCTCAGAACGCACGCAGTTCTTAGTCATCGGGGAATGTCTATGATCCCTTTCTAAATATTGGGAAAATGTCAAAATTTCTGCTTTCATAGGAGAAAGTGGAGGCCTTAAGTAGGAGTAGGGTTCCAGCCATGGCTAGAGCTTCCACCTTCTGCTCCACAGTGATGTTAGACCCTAGAAGAAGGAGAAAGACAGGTGAGAATTAATCGCTGCAACCAGGGTGCTTGTAAGGAAGTCAGGTACCACCCACCCCCACCTCATCTCAGAGCAACCCCTGCTCTCCCACGTGACTCTGTTTTTCTTACCCACCCAGCACTGTTCCCTTGCCCATTCATCCATTGGATCATTTGGCACCAGGTACCTATCATTTGCCAGGTGCTAGACTAAGGCTAGGGAGTCAGTGCCTACCAGCTGATCCCCCACTTCCCAGAGCCTTGGAATCTCGTGGGAGATAGAGATGTGCCAGCAGGACCTTCCAGGGAGTGCTGAGTGACAAATGCTATGATGGGAAGAGCAGGGGTTCTGGGAGTGCCTGGGGTAGGTGTCTAACCAGCCTTACGGTGTTGGCAAAGAACCCCGAAAGTACTGTGGATGACAAAAAGAATAAACAAATCTGCCTTAGAAGTACAACCAGAATGTTCCTCAGATGCACAAAATGGTGCAACTCTGACTCAGGCACGTTGGGCAGCTTCCAGGGAGGCACTTGCCCGTGGAAAAGAGACCACTGTTAGGAAAGTCAAGGGTCAGTGAAAAGGAAGACAACCCTCGACGAGCTAGGGGGACCCAGTGGCTACCACAATGACCTCCAGCCTGACATTGTGAGGACAGTGTGGGACGGGGCAGGGCATCATTCTGCCGTGAGTCACCATGACTCAGAGCCCACTTGATGGCACACAGCCACAGCAATGACCAGACTCAGTTATTCAGGAAGCATCATGGAAGAAAGACTTCAATGCCAAGTGCAGGAGGGGATGGGAAATTGGGAGAGAATGTTCCTATGGATGGCATAGTATGTTGTGATGTGAGTTCTGCTTGGAGGAGTCCTAATAAAGCCCATGTTGGGTCAGGGAGCTGAGTGTGGTGAGACATGAGGCTGGAGGGGTAGGTGGGAGCCAGTGATGCTGGGCCTGATGCTTGGGGCACAGGGTGGTGGTGCGTCTCTCTGGCTGCCAGTGGAAAGTAGCGCTCAGAGGGCAAGACTGGAGGTGGAGGAGTCAGGCTTTGGACGTGGTCCAGGGTCAGATCTGGGGAGTGCTGGGGAGAAGAGGGATTGTGGAGGTGGAATTGATAGGACTTGGATGATGAGTTGGTTCATGTGGGACAGATAAGTCATTTTCCAGCTCGATGCTATAGGGTCAAGATAGATAAAACAAAATGTTGGCCAACTCAACATTCTGACATGTACGTAGCTCATTGATCTTGCCTATAGTCATTGTGTAACCATCACTACATTCTTTTCCCAAATGATTCCTGCACTTAGGGAGCTCAGAGGTCCCTAAGCGCAGACTCCATGTTACTCTCCCTCCCTCTTACCCAAGAGCTGCCTCCTTGGCTGTGATCTTCCCAGGAGCAGATCGACAGGTCTCATCTCCTGTGGGGCTGCTGGCTGGGTTTGAACTCCCAACCTTTGGGCTAGCAACTGAGACTGTGGGTCAGGTTTGGGGCTGTTAACCACAAGGTCGGAAGGTGAAGCACGCTAGCTGTCCCACTAGGGAAAGCTGAGGTTGTGGGCTTCTGTAGAGTCAGTCTCAGAAAGCCTATAATGTTGCAATGAATTGGAATTGACTGTGAGAACGATGCTTTTTGGGGGGGTGGGGGGGTGCTCAGTTATAACAATAAAAAGCCATTTCTTCTGGAATCTTGGTTGACATGTATGACTGACTATACCTTAAGGCTAACACTCGATGGTAGTTTACTTTTTGAATCTTCCCATGCACTGCTGTGGCCCTGGTGGTCCAGTGGCTACATTGCAGACTGCAACCTGCACTGGGGGCAGTTCAAAACCTCCAGCTGGCTCCTTGGGAGAAAGACGAGACTGTCTATACCCGTGAAGAGTTTCAGTCTGGGAAAATTTGCAGGAGCTGTTCTAGCCTGCCTCGAGGGTGACCTTGACTTGATGGCAGTGAGTTGAGTGGGTGTGGACTCCCGTCAGGATGTCATGATGATCCAATCACAAGGACACTTTGAATCACCTGGTTTCAGCTGTAAGACTATTGTGTTCTTTGTGTACCTCTCCAGTCACCGATGTGTCTGTCAGCTTCTCTGGTCTCTTAGCTGCCGTATCGTGGCAATTAGTGTGTGTGACCTGTCCCACTCATTCTTTGGAAGGCTGAAGTAGTAAGTGAAAGAAAAGGAGAAAAATCCCAAAAGCTTCCTTTCCATTCCTAACAATGGTAGAATTCAATGTACAAACATTTTACAAAACAATTTTGTTCTTAGTAATCGTGTAGTCTAAGAAATGATGCCTGCAAGGAGTTTGTGACTGTAGCACCTATTAGTCTTAAATTGGATCACCAGTCTGACTAAGGATTCTGTAGGGTCTGGTATGTCAGGAGGCCCAGGGGGGTGGGAGTATGACACCCTGAACTACTCCCCCGTGACACCACCCAGAGCAGGCCCATCCTACTGTGATTGACCCTGACACCTTTCCTTTGCTGTTGACCGACTTGAAAGCCCGTGTGACCTGTGGTGTCATCCTGATCACGGCAGGGAAGGGCCAGAGGAGGTTCAGGAGAGGTGAGCTGCGAACCGGACTTCCAAAACTACTCATCACCCAGAGAAAAGTACTTATTGAGAATGCCCCCAGCCCCACGGACAAGGGTGAGAACATGGGGAAAAATGAATTTCATCTGGCCGTTTGATATAAGTCATTTTTAAAATGTGGTTAGGTTGAGAGACAGTTTCTTTCTTTGAAAGTTAAAGGATTTATGAATCAAATGATAAACTCCCTGCGATTTCCATGAACATCATCCAGTGGGGAGTGCTGGCCTTCATGGGCCCGCAGTTTCTGTTTTCAGAACCACCATCCACTGATGCGGGGTCACTTCCAACTCACGTTGACCCCGTGGCGACATGACAGGACAGAAGACAACTGCTCCCCAAGGGTCCTGAGGCCCTAAATCATTCCTGGGGAGGCAGATGGTCTCCCCAGTCTCCCTGAGAGTAGTTGGTGGGATCCACCTCAGACTTGGTGTTGTCGCCCAACACCTACCCCACTCTATCAGCCAGGCTTCTTGTCTCCCGATGAAAAACATTTTGGAAATAATGGTGAGGTTTGCACAGCGTCGTGACTACAATGATCACCGACCTGGATACTTAAAACATATGGCAAATGGAGAATTTTATTTAATATATTTTTACCCTTGTAACACAAAGAAAAAAGAAAGCCAGATAGTGAAGATGAAGAAAAGAAAGGAATCCAGTGGTAGATAGTGAGATTCATTGCACTTAGTGGTGGGTGTTGATTGGTTCTGACTCCGAGCCCCCGATGTTCAATGGAAGGAAACACTGCTTGGACCTGCGCCAGCCCCCCCGGGGTCCCTGTGTGGGAGCCCATGGTTGCAACCACTGTGTCCATTCATCTTGTTGAGAGCCTCCCTCTCTCTCTCACCACCCAGCTACTTGACCAAGGTGGCCTTTCCAGGGACTGGTCTTGGATATTATGTCCAAAGTACATTCTGCTCCTATCTTTATTTTTTTAAATTTTATTTAGAAATTTCTATACTAAAAATGATGAGTATAGAAATGACTTTTTAAATGATAAAAGCAGTGCAGACCCATAGCTGTTGAGCGGCTTACAGTCCGTAGGACAGAGGATGCTCCGTGCTCAGTGGGGGTTTCCACAATGAGAAGTCGGTGTGGAAGTGGGCAGCTTCCTCTTTACCCAGAGAGTTTGAACTGCCCACCTTGTGCCTCGGAGCCCAATGCTTAACCCACCGTGCCACCTGGGAACCATTATTATTAGTGTTTAAATTGTGTTTTTGAAATGAACAGTTTTATTGGAACTTCTTCTACATCTCATACCATAGTTCAATCCCATCAGGAGGAGTCTTACAATCAGGACCCCAATCAATTTTAGAACCTTTTCTTCCTCCTTGTACTTGCTATTATCCATGTAATTATTATTATATTTTAATTGTGGGAAAAATATACACAACCATTCTCCAGTTCAACAACTTCGACAGGTGTAACGCAGTGCCATTGATGATACACTTAGTGCCGTGCAACCGTTCTTCTATCTTGCTCCAAGTTATCCCACCACCATGAACATGAATTCAATGCCCCGGGACATACTCCTCCTCCTTCACCGATCGCAGGGGTCAGCAAACTCGTGAAATGGAAGAGCCCATCCTGTCACTCCTAACAACTTTAAAATCACTCAAGAGCCTTCAATATGTTTTTCCAAACACATGAAATCACGATGAACTGAAATAATAACCTTCCAATGTTTTCAATGTGACTTCAGAGCTGCAGGTTCACCCTGAAAGAGCTGCATATGGCTCTCAAGTCACAGTTTGCTGACCACTGACCTACAGTAACCAGAGGTCATTTGGTCTCTTTCTTCTTTCTTTTAGTTTTCTTGATATAATATGCACATATCATGTACTTCATAGTTAAATCACCTTTAAAAAGAATTGTCCATAAATCATCATCAGTTCTAATGGTCTTTCCTCCCTCCCACGTTTATTGCTAGCTTCCCAACTCCTCCCCCTCCCCTCATTCCCAGTTAAACCCTTGCACCAGTTGCTGTTTCTAGGCATCTACACCTGCGCTTCATCAACTGGGAAACCTACCAGAAACACAAAACAAAAACAAAGCGACATAGAAAGAAGATAAACACTACAACGATAAAAATACAGAGTGAGAAAAAGAGACCACCAACAATATTTAAAAAATCAGAGAGCAAATATCTGTTATGGAACAAGGGAGAAATATTTGAGACCAGAGGAAATTCTGGTTCATGAAGAGGGAGGGCGACTGACCAGTATCCATCCATCACCAGCAAGTTTGCCATCCTCGCAGACAGCAAAGCTGGTACAGTCCCTCACTTAGGGCCAGAAGGGCGCTGCCGAACACTGGCACTCAGAGGCTTAATCTCACTAGACACTCTGCAGATGGATTTTGGGTTTCCATGGTCCTCCACAGCCTTCTACAAATTGGGTTTTAGAGGAGTGGTTCTCAGCCTTCCTAATGCCGAAGCCCTTTCATGCACTTCCTCATATGGTAGTGACTCCCCCAACCAGAAAGTTATTTCTGTTGCTACTTCATCGGTCATCTTCCTACTGTTATGAATCAGGGCGACCCCTGTGAAAGGTTCATTCGACCTACAGGGTCTCGACCCACAGGTGGAGAACCGCTGTTGAAGGCCCTCTTTGATGATTGGAATGAGAAGTGGTTCAGCTAGGAGACTGGGTTTCTCCAGCATTCACTCCTACTGCCCCTTCCCCTTTGTTTTTGTCAGATCCTGGTGGGTCTGCAGCTCCTGGAGGCTTCCCACACGGGTCAGCGCTAGTCCTGTCCTCCAGCAACACTTCACCCATCTCTGTCAAGGTGCAGACTCGCCGAATCAAAGTCCTTCATAATCATCAGGTAATTATGGCAACAGTCAGAGTCAACTACCCTTCAGGGTGGGGAAGGAGCCATTGGCAGGGAGTGGCCGGAAGGGTGAGAGAACAGCAAAGGGAAGCGGGCACCACCTTCCTGCCGGACACCACCCTTTATGAGTCACCTGAGAGGGACAGGAGTGGAAAGGTGACAAAGGTCAGTGAGGATAAAACGTCCAAGGCTCTTCCCTTGTTCATAAGTCAAATCCTGTCAAATGGCTTGAACTCACAGAGACCTGATAGCCCAGGGTAGCACGGCCTGAAGGCTTGGGGCTTCTGAAGCTGTCAGTAGTGACTGAGCAGGTCATGTCTCTGTCCTAAAGCAGCTGATGCGGTCAAAGCTGCCTTTCCGTGACAGCGTAACCCACTGTGCCACCAGGACATCTTCTCTTGAGCATGCTACTGTTGCGTGAGGTGGGGTCACCCCCACCTCCATTGAAGAGGGCGCGTTCATAGGCAAGGCATCTCAGACTGGGCGCACCTGTAGGTCAGGGCTGAGAGATCTCTGGCGTTTGTATCCATGAGCGGCTCCGTGGGAGAAAAGCCCTGAACCTGCTTCTGGGACCAAGACATCCTAGGGTCCCTTCGGGGAACCCCTGTTCTAGAGGGCTCTCCATGTTGGAGTTGATATGATGGCATGTAACAGGTTCAGTGGTTGCCTGTACCCGAACCTCATCTACCAGTCTCTCTCCTCACCTGACTCTGGGTTCTGCATCGGGCAGGGCTGGGCATCCCCTAGGTGGAGGTGGCGTGCCCGGGGGCGGGGGTGTTACAGTGCATGTCGTCCTGGGTGCTGCCCAGCAGTGAGCTCGGCTGTAAATCGAGAGCCGCAGGCACCCGGAGGTGCTTCCAAAGAGAGGCCTGGTGATCTCCTGCAGAACACGCAGCCTCTATGAACCCAATGAAAGTGGAGGTGGTGGTGGTGGTGGTGATGGGGGCGGGGCAGGTTTTCGCTGACTTACCTGGAGTTGGCTTCAACCCGTGGCACCTGGTTTAGAGCTGGAAAGCAGTGTGAGAAGGTGGTGGAAAGGCTGGGGTGTGAGCGGCTTGGCTGCCAGTCTGTCTTTCCTGCTGTGGCAGGGGGCCTTTCCGGTCCCCACCCCACCCGCACCATCATGGAATTTCCAGTGCCTAGAGGAGTGATTGGCATGAAGCGGTGCTCAGTACTATTGAGTGGGCGACAGAGCAGAGCAGACAGCGTGAAACGTGGGGAGAGGGCGCCCCCCTGCAGACTGCGGAGCAGTTGTTCCCTGCCCACCTGGGATGGCAGGAGTCAGGGTCGCCTTGAGAGCCCGCTGACAACACCAACAAAATGCACAACTGTTTATCTCCACCCCCTCCATTGCTATATCAATTCACTGCTTCTGCCACACCTGTCTCATCTAATTAAAAGGATTTCATATCGGGCTGAGCCCCGGTGGCCTAGTGGTTGTGTGCGGGACTGCGGCCCACGAGCTTGGTGGTTCAAATCCAGCAGCAGCTCTCCAGGAGCAAGGCTGGGCTTCCCACTCCCACCAGAGGGCAGTGATGCACCATCTCCCAAAAAAAAGATTTCATATCTTTAAGGGAAGTGGGCAGCGACAGCCCCTGTCTAGCCCCGATAATTGACCATGGCTCCTTTCCACTCTACTGCAGGCTCACAAGGTCAACTATGCAAACCCACCAGGTGTTGTGGGGGGGGGGGCAGGGGGGCAGGGGGAGGGAAGGAGGCCTTTAGCTCCTGACAAGATGTACAGCCTCAGACACCCACGGCGGCAGTTCCCCTCTGTGGCGATGACTCAGGAATGACCGTGAGCACAGTGAGTTTGCTTTTAGGTTTGGTGTAGAAACAATTGGAGTTGTTATCTCTGAGCTCAGATGATGCTTCATACCTTTTTAAAAAAAAAATCCATTTATTGGAAGCGCATACAACTCATGTCACAAACCATACGTCTCTCCATTGTATGTCAAGCACATTTGTACTTCTGTTGCCCTCATCATTCTCAAAACATTTGCTTTCTACGTTAAGTCCTTGGTAGCAACTCCTCATTTTTCCCCTCCCTCCCCACTCCTCCTCCCTCATGAGCCCTTGATAATTTATAAAGTATTATTGTTTTGTCATGTCGTACCCTGTGCAATGTCTCCCTTCACCCACTTCTCGTGGTCCGTACCTTTTCCTTAATCCCAGCCCTTCCTCTTCTGATTTGGCTCTGCATTTTGTTTGCTCCTCCTCTGGTACTACCGAAGATATCAATCATTCACTGACGCTCGTCCTTATTTATTTATAAAACACAAGACAAAGCTGTTGCTGGTGGGTTAGGCGAAGGTTTCTGAAACAGTTGATCAGGTTCACATTCAGCAATCCATATGCATTTTGTTTCAATTCCTCCATTGCAACTTTGTTTCCCATCCCGTTCTCCCTGCCTTCCTAACCCTCTGCAATTGTCCCTGGGTCAACGCTGCCCCTTTGGATGTGACATGGCTGATGATTCCAACAACGGACAAGAGGAGTTAGTTTCAGACCACCAGGGAGACTGAGGGCCGTGGTCTTGATGTCTTACCAGTCTGTCTGACAAGTAAGCCTGGTCTCTCAGGAATCTGAGTTCTGTTCCTGCTTTCCCCGCCCCCCCGACCGCTACCACTCTAACCTTCTAATGTGATCCTTGTTAGAGCACTTGGTAGTGGGACCTGGGCATCACCTAATCCTTCCGTCTCAGAGTTGTAGAGACTGATGCTTGCCTGGTTCATTAGTCCATGGAATTAATTGCAGCCACACGTGTTTTGATTTTCATCACTCATCTCCTTTTATGTCATTATCCAACTTTAACTTTTATTTTGAGGTTTTACACATGATTTCCATACCATTTAATCCAGTGGTTCGACTTCATTAAACGTGTCATCTTCACCACAATCAATTGTAGAAAGTTTTTTTCATTTTTGGACTCACTATGAGTTCCCCATTCCCCATACCCTCCGCCCCCAACCTCCTCTGCGATAACCCTAAGAGACAATTCATCTAGTTCCCATCACTGTAGATTGGCCTATGCTGGATGATTTCATATACAGAGCATCACACCAACCCACCCTACCCTCAACAAGAACAAAATAACAGTTGACCTCAAGCCAAAAGAAAGCAGAAACTATTAAAAAGTGAAACAAATGAAAAATGACTCAAAGGGAAGATGTTACATTTTAGCTAGTCTCTGCATTCATTTACTTTGTGATGTGCTCTGTGGGGGGTGGGGGGTGGAGGGAAGGGCAGGGGCAAGGCTAGTCATATCCCTGGACTATGGCCCAGGTGAAGTCTGCCGTGCTTTAATCCCTGAAGGCAGCGGTGTGTCATGACCCATTTGGGGGTCAAATGACCCTTTCACAGGGGTCTGAAGTCTGCCGTGCTTTAATCCCTGAAGGCAGCGGTGTGTCATGACCCATTTGGGGGTCAAATGACCCTTTCACAGGGGTCTGAAGTCTGCCGTGCTTTAATCCCTGAAGGCAGCGGTGTGTCATGACCCATTTGGGGGTCAAATGACCCTTTCACAGGGGTCACCTAAGACCCTATTTCCAATGGTCTTAGGAACTGAGACTCAGATCTTTTCCACCCACATGCAGAGACGCCCACATATGCCGGTCACCACAACAAGAGGAACTATATTAAAGGGTCTCAACATTAGGAAGGTTGAGAACCAAGGCTCTAACCCATGATGCCCCCTTCCTTCCTCCCTTCCCCTTTCCCCTCTCGTAACCACCAAGGAACATTTCTTTCTTTTTTTTTTTTTGTAAATCCTTTTATTGAGGACTCATACAACTCTCATGACAATCCATACATAAGTCCCTTGTGTGTCAAGCACATCTGTACATCCGCTGCCCCCATCATTCTCAAAAACATTTGCTTTTTATCTAAACCCTTGGCATCGACTCCTCATTTTCCCCCTCCCTCCCTGCTCCCCCACTAGAAACCCTTGATAATATATAAATTATTACTTTGTCATATGGTACACTGTCTGACGTCTCCCTTCACCAATTTCCCCATTGTCTGTACCCCAGGGAGGAGGTTATAGGTAGATCCTTGTCATCGGTTCCCCCTTTCTACCCCACCTTCCCTCCACCTTCCTGGTATCGCCACTCTCACCACTGGTCCTGAAGGTGCCATCTGTTCTGGATTCCTTATGCTTCTGGTTCCTAGCTGTACCAGTGTACATCCCCGAAGAACATTTCTTTTAATGCAAAAACCTTTTCTTGACTATTTATGAGAGTGACTTCATACAATATTTGAACAAGGTTGACAAGTCAAAAAGAGGTGCTTCCCAAGTCGGTGAAGAAAACACCTTTGACTTCCAATGACGACGGGTTAACTAAAGAGGTTCTGAAGGAGGAAGGGCCTCTTCCTGAGTTTTCCATGGCGAGAATGAAAACATCTGGTTTGCCCTTTGTGTTTCCCCGTCATAGCGTTCTCTCTACTGTGGGAACATCTGCAGTCCACATAAAGCAAACACGTGTGTTTCCCAGGAGAGAAGGAGATTCTTACCCAATATGTGACACGGGGTCAGAAGTGGGCTCAAAGAACTAGCGGCTGATGGATGGTGATGAAAACATTGGCTTCCATCTTGGCTATTCTCAGGCTCACTGATTCCTAAGAAAACACTCACCTCCAATCCCAGAGATGCCAGTGGGTCATCTGAGAGGTTTCTCAAGGGAGGAGCTGAAAGGTGTTGGCGCTTCTGGCTTTGGGTCAAGTGAAGGGAAGGAGATATGAGATGCGTTCCTTCCCTTCATCAGCCTCTGGACTTTGTCACAAAAGGGAAGGGGAAGTCTGTCACTTTATTGAATTAGATGAATTCAGGGGCAGCATACTAGCTGCACACACCTTTTGCTCCTCCTCCTTTTGCCAGACTTTCCTTAAGAATTGAACCCTCTTCTCCCTCCCCTTAGCTTTCCTTCAGGACCAGCATGCCTACAACAGCCTATCCTGGTTGCCGCAGCAACCTGCCATCCAAATACCACAGACTCTGCGATACAACTGTCCTCTGGGGCATTGTCCTAGAAGCACTGGCCGCGCTTGGGGCTGTGACGTCCATTGCCTTCCTGTTGGCCCTCCTGGTCCTCATTGGCAAGGTGCAGGACTCCAATAAACGAAAAGTGCTCCCCACCCAGTTTCTCTTCCTCCTCGGGGTGCTGGGGGTCTTCGGCCTCACCTTCGCCTTCATCATTCTACTGGACAAGGAGACGGGGCCCTCACGCTTCTTCCTCTTTGGCATCCTCTTTGCCCTCTGCTTCTCCTGCCTCCTGGCTCACGCCCTCCACCTGATCAAGCTGGTCCGGGGGAGGAAGCCCCTCTCCATGCTGATGATCCTAGGCCTGGCCGTGGGCTTCAGCCTGGTGCAGGATGTCATCGCTGTGGAATACCTGGTGCTCACGATGAACAGGACCAACACCGCCATCTTCTCCGAGCTGCCTTCTTCCCGTCGCAACGAGGACTTCGTCATGCTGCTCATCTACGTCCTCATCTTGATGGCGCTGACCTTCCTCATGGCTTCCTTCACCTTCTGTGGGTCCTTCACCGGCTGGAAGAGAAACGGGGCACACATCTTCCTCACCATGCTCCTGTCCATTGGCCTCTGGGTGGCATGGATCACCCTGCTCTTGTATGACATCCCTAACGACAGATGGGATGACACCATCCTCAGTGCCGCCTTGGTTGCCAATGGCTGGGTCTTCCTGCTGACGTACATTGTGCCTGAGTTCTGTCTGCTCACCCGCCAACGGAACCCCCTGGATTACCCTGTGGAGGATGCGCTTTGCAAACCTCGGCTCATGAAGCACAGCGCCGGTGTGGAGAACAGAGCCTACTCTCAAGAGGAAATCACTCAAGGTACACGAGCCCGAGGGTGATGGGGGGGGGGCGCCCTAGGACATGATAAAGTAAAGAAGGGGGGTGGGGGGGTGCAGGAAAGAGGAGCATGATACCCAGAGCTCAAATAGAAAGTACATGCTTAGGAAATAATGAAGGCTACATATGTACACATATGCTTGATAGATGGATGTATGGATTGTGATAAGAGCTGCAAGAGACCCCCAATAAAAGGATCTTTTAATAATGATTTTAAAAGCAATAGAAAAATATCTTAAAAAAAAAAAAGAGGAGATAAAGCACATGTGAGATTGCCCAGGTTCTGTCCCTTTTTGAGGAACCCTGGTGACATAGTGGTTGCATGTTGCATCGTTACCATAACGTCAGCAGTTCAAAACCACCAGTTTCTCTGGAGGGAAAGATGGGGCTGTCTAGTTCCTTAAAGAGTTACAGTCTCTGAAACCCACAGGAGCAGTTCTACCCTGTCCTCTAAGGTCACTGTGAGTCAAAACAGACTCTCTGGCAGTGAGTCTTTGGTCTACAGGATAAACTAGGTACTCGGTGATCAAATATTGCCTAGCACCATCCAGTTACCTAGAGACAAGCAGAACTAGAAGATGGTCTCTGGAATCTTCATCTCTTCATGCTACACAATGTTGTATACTTTTTTCTGAATTGAGATAAGATGGAGCAAAGGGATGGAAAAGGAACGACTAGAAACACCCCTAAAGACAAGTAGGTGAGATGGGTATATAAAAGATAGCAGGGCACTGCTTTCAGAATGTTGAGAAGGGAGGTGAAGGACTGACTTTTACGGATAAGAGCTCATCAAGCCAAGCCCAGTTTCCTGCAGTGAGACAGAGGAGAAACAGGAGAAGCCAGCCCTTTTGATCATCAACCAGCAGGAGTCTCCATTTGGCCTGGAAAGCCACATGCTAGTGCAGCAGGCTTCTACACTTGTAGAAGGGAAGAGATCTCATGTGACATAAAAGAAGCAATCTGATGCTTGCTTACTTGAAGTTAGGAGAGCTAGGTATCTGTGGCTTATAAGTAAGGAGGGCTTACCGGTAGCCAGTGTCTGTCCTTGTTAAGAGGGCTCTCTCTGCTGGGGTCCAGGGTCCACTTTGTTCTTTGGTTTGCTCCTGAGAAGGCACTATTTTGAGACAGGCAGAGGCTAGGCTCTTGGCTCCCAGTGCACAGTAGGTTCTCTCTCATCTTGAAGCTGCAGATGCAAAGCTTCTCGGTTGCTTCTGACTACAGCTGTGACACCTGAAAGATGTTGACGGGCCTGAAGGAGACCCTTTCCCGCTCAGGCCCTCCCATCCATCTCCATGGCTTCCTCCCATCCCTTCACTCCTGGGGCTCCTGCAGTCCTTCCTGCTGCTTGTCTTTCCCTTCATCCTCTCTTCAGTTTGTTTATATTAAAGCCACTGCTAGACTGGCTCCCTCACATGCTTCGCTCTGCCCCACCCCTTTCCTGTTTACAGAGAAAGGGGCTTCAGAACGTTCATGGAAAAACCTCCTGTCCTCTTTTCCTTTCATTTCTCCACGAACTTTTCAAAACCCACCCTCTCCATCAACCACAGCATCACAACACATCCTTCGCAAAGTTCTTCCTCGGCCACTGGGAATTTGCCGTCCATCCAAACAAACTGTTTGAGCCCTTGAGTCTTTCTGCCTGTGTCTGGACTCCCAGGACTTCTGTCCTGTGCTTGTCATGCTCACCTGCCCCCCTTCTTGTCAATTCCCAGAGGCAAACAGGCAAATGTTTCCGGTGTCCCCTGTCATTATTACACACCCCGACCCCCACACCCCTGGGAACTTTGAAATGCTCCGTGCATGTGTCTCACAGTTATTTGCCTGGGTGCTGTATATTCCAGACTGTTTCTTCAAACTGCGGCCCACGGGCCACATGCGGCCCACCAAGGGCCATCCAGCTATCAGGTGTTTTTGCTTAGCAGTGACTCCTTTGGAGCCTGCAGTGAACTTGTTCATAGTTTCTTGTGTGTTTTTTTTTTTTTAACTATCGTCCGGCCCTCCAACGGTTTGAGGGACAGTGAACTGGCCCCCTGTGTAAAAAGTTTGAGGACCCTCCTGCTCTGTAGCATCCATCTGCTCCAGGCCAGAGTCATTGCTAGTTAGTCCTCAGAGTTGTCCACGTAGGAGTAGAAGACAGTTTTTAAGTTTTTTCAGTTCACACAATGAGTAAGTTTGGTGAGAAGCAGATGGATGTGTTTCCATTGCATTTAGGGCAATTCACAAGTTGCAAGTCCTCTGATCTCACCCCAAGGGTACAGAAAACAAGGGCTCCTAAATTCGGTGCCCGTCTCAAAGAACATGAGTCAAACCCTCCCCCACCCTGCTGGACTGGTAGTTGGGGAGCCAGTCCAGCTCAGTAGGGAGCACTGTGGGGTCCTCTCTGGCCAGGTTTCTACCTGAGAAGACTAGCTTTGGTTCAAATCTGCTTTGGGAGGGTCCTTATTTGAAGGGCTCAGGCCCAGCTTTGGAAGTGAAATTCCTTAGGATCTCCTACAGCTGGTCATCTATTGATTTCGCCAAAATTGTGCGGCTTCTCTGTCTGGTCCTGGCTGAACAGAACTTAGCCCTTCCCCTCCAAAAGGCTGCAGTGGGCACCGAGTGACCCCCATATGGCATCTTGATTGCGTTGGGTGAGCTCAGGCGGGAGCTCAAAGGCGGGCCGACGGGCGCCGTGACATCCCCTCTCCCTCTGTTTCAGGCCTGGAAGAGATTGGTGATGTACTTTATGCCCCATATTCCACCCACTTCCAGCTGCAGGTAAGTGGGTGGGTTCGCCTCCCGCTAGGGCAGTGGTTTTCAACCGGTGGGTCGCGACCCCTCTGTTGGTGGAACAACCCTTTCACAAGGGTCACCCGATTCATCACCGTAGCAAAATGACAAGGATGAAGTAGCAACGAAAATAATTTTATGGTTGGGGGTCACCACCCCATGAGGAACTGTATGAAAGGGTGGGGGCATTAGGAAAGTTGAGGGCCCCTGCTCTAGGGGGTCTGGAACCCCAGGAAGTTGGGTGTCGGTAGGTAGGGTCTTTCCGTTGATTTCTCCAAGGCTCCTGGGGAGGAGGGTGGATCTAGTCTCACATTATTGGCCTTGGGGGGCTGAGGTGGCTAGAACTCCCCCCCCTCCCCCCCAGGGATGGGACCGGGCTGGGGAAGGGCAGTGGCTTCACAAGGGCATTGCTTCCTTTCAGAATCGCACTCCCCCCAAAGATTTCTCCATTCCCCGGGCCCAGGCGCGGAGTAGCCCTTACAATGACTACGAGGGGAGGAAAGAGGGCAGTTAACGGGCTGGCCGCCGGAAGCGTGGGACCACTGCTGAGAGGCCGCGGAGTCAGGATGGAGGATCAAGGGAGCCGGGCAGAGTCCAGAGTCTTCTGAGAAAGCACAGTGACGGACCCGCCGCCCCCTCCGGAACCACCACCGGGCTCGCTCCCCTCCAGCCTCCACCACAGCTGTTCTGCACGTGCCCAAGGGGCTGGGGTTCAGTAGCGCTGTAGCCCGTTTTCTTTTGGTGCATCTGTAAGCTATGTCGTTGGAGCAGGTGGATGGGGGTGGAGTCTCTGGAAACGCGGAATCATCACCTCACAATTCCCTGTCCTTTGACGTGTGCTGAACGTGTGGTCACCTGACCTCCGCGTTGACTCTTGACTTCTGGCGCCCGCTCATCTGGTTTGGGGAGCCTGGCTGGACCCAGAGCAAGACTGCAGACCTGAGCACAACCGTGCAGGCCGTACCCTGTCTCAGCGGACACTGGAAACACTCTCTCTACTAACCGGACTCATGGTCACCCTGACGACTCATCTCAGGGGTGCCCTGTCACAGGCCGCCTCTCTTGTCCCCTCCCCAAACTGCTGCTAATCTCCAGACGTGGAGATTTCCAGAACCCTTCATCAAGAGTTCCTCGGGCCCCCACTGTCCTCAGCAAGCGCACCCCTGCACCCCTTCCCCAGGAGCATGTGTGCTCGGTTCTGGCTGTACATTCCTGGCACTGGACCCTCTCCCACTCCTGGCCCCTTGGCTTGCTGTAAATAGATTTACACGCTGTCCCCTTAGGGCATATTCTGTAAGTGGGCACCATCTACTCATGGGTAATGTCCACTGTGTCATTTATTCACCCCCCCTCTTCCCCCCGGAAAACCCAATAAAGAGGCAGCAGGAACTCTCTCAAGGTGGCAGTCTCTGTGCCCGCCCTGTGGTCAGAAACAGGCCCGTCACCTGTCGGTGGAGTTGAAGTTTTGAGTCCCGTCCCATGGGCTTGGGCTTTGACCCTTCTCTGCAGGTCTCCCCCGTCTCCTCTTACACAGAACACAAAGGTGTCGCCCACCGAAGGCTGCCAAAGGTGAGGGGTGCGGCCAGGGAGCGGCGTGAGGTTTGGCCCCAGGAAAGCACAGGGATGACAGCATTGGCCTGCAGTTTGTCGCAGAAACGACAGGGAGGAGCCCGCAAAAGGAGGTTCACCCAAGGTTTAATTCTAGGAGGGGATGGGCTCAGATCCCTCATTTGACAGAATGGGTTCACAACAATCCCTCAGCCCAGGCCCCTGGCACATACTAATGATGAATAAACCAAGAAGCAGCTCCACCAGTAGTAAACCTTTCTTTGCAGAGGGAACAACAACGATCATGATCCTGGTACCCAGAAATTGACTGGCATTTAAAAAGCTGCCAGCTGAGTCAGGGAAGTTACCTCCTAAGAGCCTGACACCATTTTTCATCAAAAGGACAAAAGGGTGGTGTGGGATGGAAGACCTAAGATGGGTGAGGTGAAGTTGGGGGTGAATTAATAAGGCGCTGACTTAAGGCTACTTAACATTCCACAAATGTTTGCTTGGCAGTGTTTTTCCTCCACAAGGCTTTGTGTTGAAAAGGGGAATTAACAAGTCCTGACTTGAGTTCCTCTCCCTATCCTGGTCTCCCGCAGGAAGCCCTAACCCAGTGAGGTGTGCTGAGAGGAGAAAACCTGGTGAACATACTCCTGGAATACGC